>CAEGAE010098750.1:0-76318 GCA_903067095.1 Girardinus metallicus
GTGCATCAGTCAGTAGAAGTGATGAATGCCACTCTGTTCTCCTGCACAGGCCTGCTGATGAGGGGGGGGGGGGACAAAGTGTCACTTTGTGCATCCTCAGCACAGCGACAGGACGCCCCCCCCCCTCGCTCTCTCCCCTAAGCCAGCTCTGCCCCATCCTCAGCAGACACGCCTCCTCCCCCTAAGACTGCACATATGCTCCTCTCTGATGCGCATGTCCGCTCCTGAGACCCTTCGCTCATGTGAGTTGATGTAACTATGCACTCAAATCCATATAGATAGGAAAATATTCAGAGGTATTTACAGGGTTGTTCTAAAATATGCACACCCACCCACACACACACACAGAGAAACACGCAGACAAGCGAGTTCCTACTGCATCTGACACCTGACTCCAGGTAATGGCCTAGATCCACTGTGACAGCAGGCAGGTGGAACGGCCACACATTCTCTCAGATGCCCTCAAACACAGCAGATCGGTAAGAAGGAGCTCTTCTTTAGATCTCGGTGAACTCCGTAGGTTGTTGGTTTAGCTAAATTGCGGGTTAAATTAAGCGGCAAGAAAAAAGGAAAACTAATATTAGCAGCTTCTTTTGCACACGTTTGTTTATTTAAGTTAAATTATTCTGAACTACTTTTTTGTTCCGTTTGCACCGAGTGAATGTCAAAAGTGACAGTTTTTTCTGTGCCTTGTGGAGGTGTTTTTTGTCGTCATGCTTAGGCATTGTCACTTAGCTGTCAGCTGCAGTGGAAAATATAACAATGGTCATGTGATACAGGTTGCGTTTGACACTCAAATCCATTGTTTCCTCCTAATTCACCATATTGGATCTACAGATGATCAATACTATATCTCTGGTTAGTTTTGCGTCCGGCTTGTTGGATCTAGATGTTTTTTGTTCACAATGTTTTGCTTGGTTTGGTAGCTGGTGAGGCTGATCGGGCAGCTACTTTTCATCTGGTGGGCCAGGAAAAATAGATCTTACTGACTTTGATCATTTCATTGCTGTTTACATTAACCCTAGCATCTAACAGCCCCATAATCACTTTTGGATTTTATGTAACGGACATGGACCTAGTACATAAACGGTGGCATAAAAATTATACTTCTGTGTAAAAGTAAAATTCTAAAAAAGTGCCATTTACATTTGTATTCTGCATTTGCTGTTAAATCCCTAAATAAAATTCTGTACGATCTATCCCAAAATCCCATAACAATCAAATAATCTGTGTGTAGCTTAGTTTCAGCATAAATGTACATGTGAATAAACAACATGATGTTACCTGAGAGCACAGCAAACCGGTCAGAATGATGGTTCTGGAGAAGTTTAAAGTTTCTGAAAATATTCCCCAAGCTTTGAACATCCCACTTCTGCACCGCTTTGTGTTGGTCTTTCACATAAATCTGTCAAAGTTTTGAGATTGTAATGTGATCGAATGTAATGTGGCAACTTTTGGGGGAATTAATATTTGCAAGTTAGAGAGCAAGTGTGTGCTTTTTTTTTGGGCGTTTTCTCTCAGAAGAGACCTTTACATAGCTCACATAAGAAATGACATTAAACCGTACTGCTGACAAATCAAAACATGACGCCTTAAAATCAATTTATGAAACATAAGTAAAGGAAGGGAGATGATGGAGAGAGAAGAGATCCGTTTTCTTGACTTCACTATTCATTTTGTTGGTAGACTGCACTGAGTTAAGTTTTACATAAAATCAGAAATTAAAAAGAGAGGCAATCTTGGTTAGTTTGTATTTATTAGATGTGACTTTTAGATATGGACTAACACTTTTGCATTCAGGGAGGATTGCTAATATACAAAAGAAATGGGTGTTTTGATGTGGAATTCCCTAAACATGAATGAACAAAACAAAAAAATATTTATATTTTTCAATTGCAGGGATGATTATAGCCTGTAAATTATCTCGCTTTGAAATATTACAATTTTCGTCTTAAAGTTGGTTTTAGCACCAGTTTCAGTTCCATCACTGTTGGTTCTCTCTTTCTTTTTTTCTTTTTGTAGTGAAATTGTAGTCCTTGCACACTCACTTGTTTAGAAGGCACCATACTGGGACATATTTCCGTCTGTACATGTCAGCCAGACCTAAAGGAACAAACAGAAAACTAAAATGCAAAACAAAAGATGTTTTAAAAAAAAAAATCGAAAAAAGAAAAGTTTGCCTATTTTTTTCAACCAGCAACAAAAGGGAGAATTCAAAGAACTTAATTTCTACCCGAGGGTTTTGGATCTTCAGTAGCAGCTTGTCTGAAACCATTATTGCAAGGAGCTCACAGTTTCTGTTTAGTTACGGACCGAGCAGATGGCGATTAATCACAGCAAAGCACCGATGTTTATTTTCCACATTTAGACGTATCCAGCACTTAGCTAAATGTCAAGTGCATTTACGTGGTGCCTCGTTTTCACTGTGCAGCCGCTGCTAACTGAACTGCATTGTAAGCGCCTGGAGCTGGGTTTATGCATGGTGTGAACCGTCATAAACCCAGATGTTGGTTGGGTCCAGCTGTTTGTTGTGACAAACATTTGCTGTGAGCGTCGGTCCGGTCTCGGCCTAGTTGCTGTGAAAATACTCATCAGAGAACAATGAAGAACGAGATAAAAACATAGAACGAGGTTCTGAAGTGACTGTAGATCCTGAATGGGATCGTTAAGATATTTTCTTTTTGCAGATTAAGTTTATTGAAATCATCACCACCTCAAAATGTACCACCAGTGTAGCACAATTATTGGTTCTGTTCATCCAAAATAGTTCCTTAGTTGTTCCTAGTTAGTAATTTATGCATTCCTTTTTAAAGATGATGCATCTATTAAATGTATTAATCCTTGACTTTCTGTTTCCCTTCAGAATAAATATATTATGTGTTTTAGCTTCCTTCTGCTAGGCTGGATGAGGATCTTCTGACTATGCACAGTAAGAAAGCTGATATGGCAGCTTAGAGGAAGTTAGTGTTGGAGAAAAATCTCCAACACTCATTAAAGAGTTCTGCAGCAAAGATTGGTATCTTTTAGTCAGCAGGTCTCCATGACGACCATTGGATACTATCTAAATGCTATTCATTAGCTCCAGAGGGATGCTAGGAAGTAACCCTTTCTGTCCTATTGTCACAATTCTAAACATGTAATTTGTTAAGATGTGAAACTTGTGATTTGGATGGATATGTGGAAAGGCACCACCAAATATAGAGAAGAGCATGTGTTGCTATAGGGCCCGGTTTGCCTTGAGAACTTTATTAGATTGGATAGCATTGTGAAATTTTTCAAATATTGGGACCCAAATGGGTTATTAGTGCGTCTTTCCAAAAGATTATGAGCCAAGCCACATGTATATAATTACAAAGACTTTAGACTAGTTGACTGAAGTGAAAGTCCCTTATAAATCCCATGAGGTGAGCAAAAGAGAAGAACCCATAGCTCTGGATGAAGAAGAAATGTTCCCTCTCTCTGTATACGGCAAGTACTGTCCTGTTGGCAAGAATATACAGACAATTATTTTTTTTAATTACAAGGGTGAGTGAGCCAGGCTTTCTCGTCCAACATCAGCGTCTGACCTCACAAATGTACGGAAGAGGACTAGGACCACTGAAAAAGAAATAGTTCTAATTTTAATCTCAGAATTCAGACTTTTTAGCAGATTAGTCAGAAATTTAAGGGGAAAAAAAGTCAGAATTCAGAGAAAAATAAATGAATCCCTGGAAGAATAGTACAAAAAAGTCCACAGACGCACTCTGTAACCAGATGAGTGATTACTTTTGGCAGTATAGAGAGTCTTTATCAGGGCTGCCAAGAACATTGTAGGCATCTGTTTGGAAGAGCTTCTTCTTCTTCTTCATCATCCTCCCCCCGCCTTTCAGTTACCTTTCATGCCGTTTTCATCTTCCTCGCCTCTGCTGCACATTCCTACAACTCAAACCTGCTGTTCTGCCTCTGTTTCTTTATTTATTCCCTCGTTTTCTTCCCACCCACCCCACACCCCACCGACCCCAAGGCCTCGGTGGAGACGGCAGCGACATTCATCTGGGTAAAACGAGCTTTGTGATAAAGAGCAGATCGATGTTCCCCCGGGTTTTGCTGCAGTGGTGCACGGCCGTCTCAAGCTGTGCTGCCGAAATAGGTAAAACAGTTTCTAAGGCGCCGCTGCGTTCGTCTGTCTGCTTTGTCAGGAAGCTGCTCGTGTTGTAAGGTTGTGACACTTTGCTGCTGCAACACACAACCAGCACCGTCGGGACTCCAGTGGCTGTGTGCGTTAAGGGATGTTGTGGTGCTGGGGTGTTTGTAGGATGCTGCGCTGTGTTTACGCCGCTGCCATGCTGTGATGCAGGTGTATATTTGTCAAAGAGCACATGCTTATCTAATCCTATCGTCATCCTCTGCTGCTGTTCACCAGTAAACGCGGATTTAGAACCAGCGAACCAAAGACACAAACAATAAAATGAGGAGGGGAAGAAAAATCAACAGTATCCTTCTTGGCAGCAGTAGACACAGTTGCACACTGTCTCTGTGTGCATACACTCCTACTACCAAACATGCTTGTTTGCTCCTTGTTCTGCTCTGACTGGACAAAGAGCCTTCTTTTGTTGTTGTTGTGCGGAGACATTTCTGAGAGTGTCCGTCTGTCTCCGTCCCCTCAGGAAGGAAGTACGCTGCGTTCTGGTCCCACTGAACGCAGACGTCTCTCTGGCTCTCTCAGTACTGTCTTACGTGCCGTCTGCTTTAATGCAGCTGCTTTGCAGACGAGCCAGGCGGTGCATCAGAAAACCTCTGAGTGATGCAGTGCAGGCAGGTGTTGGGACAGAAAAGGCAGCTTATTAGGAGACTCTGTTGTCATGGGTTTCTGGCAGTGGCTGTTTGGGGGTTGGTCCTCTGTTCTTAAACAGTATTATGTAAAATTGACTTTTTTTTCAGTTTTACAACATATTATGTTGTAAAACTCATCAAAAGCATATCTGGAGTGTTGCTTTGATTCTTTCATGCATATTAGAGAAATCCTTGAATCTCCCGTGGCAACCAGTCAGCTGTGCAAAACGTCTGGTTGGACCTAGCTCCGCCTTAAAGGACACAGCTCCTCTCTGATGTTTACAGGCTTCAGAGCAGCCCTCCCTGTGACCACAGAGCTCCTTCAGACTAGCCAGCAGCAATTAGCAAACATCTGGTAGAACTGTGCATCTGCTGATCTCATTATAGGAGTTACTGCTCAGTGAAACACTGGTTAAAAACGTTGTTAAAGGGTTAATAAAGGTGCCATGTTTTGGTGACTTCCTGAAGGAAACTTGTGACTTCACATATTTTAATATCAGGCAAAGATAACCAAAGTTAAAAGAAAAGGAAATTGCTCCTAAACTTAATTACTGGTTTTTGCTTCTTTTCACTACCATTAAGAAGTATTTTCACTATGAAATTTTCTTTTAATCGTTTAGGTTTTTGATCAGTGTGGTTCACTGAATTCCCAAATAATTAGAAATGATTAATCACAGTTAATTTATGATTTTAAATATGAGACAGTTATAGTTCCATGTAGGGCTAGTTTTATTTGGACAGCTCTTTTTCTATTTTAATTTTTTACATTAATTTCTTATTCTAAAGCTGATGCTTTTATTTATTCAATGTATCTTTCGTATTTACATTTGTTTGATCTAAAAATGTGTTATAAATTTGTAAAGGGGACAAATACTTTTTCACTGTATTGTAGATATTTGAAACAAACCAGGCAGTCCCATTGCTTTTTGGGCCAATAGATCTTATTAAACTGTGTTTGACTATTCAGCAGTGTGAATGGTAATATTATTTGAAAGCTTTCCAAATTTAAATGTGCCAATCATTATAAATAACTAAAATAATCTAATGTTAGATAAATAAGTCCAGTTATGGGAGAGCTAAATGCCATAGTTTGGAAGTGAAATATTCCTCTATCACTGAATCAGAAGTCAACTCCAGATTCGTTTGGTTTCTTGATTTGTGAAACAAACGGTTAACATGACTCAAAAAAGTAAAAAGTACAGTTTGTAAAGTATTCAGATTTGCAGAATTGCATAAAAGCTGTGAGAAAACAAACATTTTGGATCAGGATGAAATGTTTCTAAGAAGTCGGAGTGGACTGGAAAAGAGGTGAGCAAACAGAGCGGCCTCAGAGCGCTCGTGTTGCACTGCAAACAGCACAGGCTTTATCCGGCCGCGGTCACCAAGAGCTACTCTGCAGGAGCTAACAGAGCCAACCTTTTCCGATGACAATGCTGGAGGCAGCGGAGAATTAAAAGAAAAGCAGGACCTGGTGAAGGGTTGCAGCTTCCCTGTCTGCTTCTCTGCAGTCAGTTTTCTCGTTCCTCCGCTCTCATTGTTTTCCTCAGTTAAATCCTCGTACTCTCTGCAGTAAATGACAGCAACCCCACCTTTATGTTCAACCTTCTTTTTCTCCCACTACAGTCAAAGTGTGCGGTTTACCATGGCAACGGATGCAACAGAAAATAACCATGAGGTGCTCTTAGAGGTAACCGAACCCAGAGGCTCAGGTAAATGGGAACCAAAGGGTGCTTCTAAGGGCTTTTGTTTTAAAGAGACAGTGGAGTTGCATAAACAAATCACATCAAACAAACATGCAAAATCAATCAAAGGACAAATATGTAAAATCATGCTTTTCTAAAGGCCCTGGGGGACTTATTGGAGTACATGAAACATTGAACTATTTGAAATATCAGGTGATTTTAAATAAGACTGTGATGGAAATGTTTCTACTGGACCTTATCCTGGGATAATGATCAACATAAAAATGCTTCATACGTAACATAGTTCCAGTTTGGTTCACTGTCTCTTTAAGAGCTGCATGGTGTGGTGATGGGTTTGACTTTTTAGAGGAGACTTGTTTGCTGTGTTCAAATTTTGATAAGTTTCTTCCTGCCTTTCTTCGATCCTCGTAAGATGACTGATATGTTGATTTGAAGGCTTGGCCCTTGTTGGAAAAATGACTGAAGACTAGAAATGAAGTTGGCTTTTAATCAGAAAGCTACTTTTGTGTCCAAGTGCAAAAGACCGAATGGAACAGAAGAAATTCCTAAGATAAATAACATTAATCTGTGTTTTACATACTGGTTATTTGTTCACTACAAAATAAGAAGTCATTTTTATTTCAGAAATGGCATTTATAGAAAAGAATCTTAATAAGTCTTAACCCCATGTGGCTTAGATGTACAAAGACCAGAGTTGCAGAGTTTGGATATGAGGTCAGCCAAAACCCCTACAAGTTACTACAGCTGTTTAATCAGTACCCTCGCAGTGCGTGATGCAAACATTAATATTGATTATATCAGTTCATAACACCTCATTATCAGTTCGTGCATGTGTGCGTCTGATTTTTATGATCTAGTTTAAAGTTAAAAATTAGCCTAAGCAATTCATAAAGTCAGCAGTGTTCTGACTTTATGAATACAGTTTGTTATAGTTTATAGCCTGGACTGTAGTAAATATTGAATGTAAAAGTAGTTCTGAGTACATAGAGAAGTTTCAATCACATTGTTTTGCTCGGAGTACCTAATATAAAAAAACTGTTTTGAACATAATAACTGTTCAAAAATGTCTTTCATGCTACACATTTTACATATTTTCTGCTTGGTTTTATATTCCCTAATCTTCATTTTTAAATTCCACTAAGCTTATGTTTGGTTAATGCTGCTTATTTTGATGAAAAAAACTTGGTTTCCCAAATAAAATGTACCTAAATGTCTGTCCATAACAATTCTATTGCATATATGTTAGCAAGTCTTCCTTTACATTTTATTTAACATTATTTGTTAGTGTTCCAGTTCAAATGTGTGAGTAAAATTCAGCATATTGCCTGTGGATAGCTTCGTTTACATCAGCTAAAATCGATGTCTTTATATTAAATTTGGATTAAATGACAATCCCCTAACTGGATAGTAAATAATACTTAATCAGAGGGTTGAATTGTAAAACCCAGAAAGGGCCTAAAGTGAAGACGTCTAGACAAAATGCGCTGCACTGCGAGTTTACGGAGAGAAAGAGTCAGTCTTCGAGTTGGGATGGCGCTCTGTGGGATCCGACTCCCGCGCTGTCTACTCTGCAGAAAAGGAAAAAAAATAAAAAAGTTGTCCTGTCTTATTTCATGCATGAGCGTTTGAGCGTGCCCGTGGCAGTGCATTATGGGCTTTGTGCCACTGGATGGGCAGAGAGGATGGGAGAACATGCTGCAGGGAAGCAGAACATCAGCGCTGCACCTTGGTATCAGTTGTTTCCACGGGCCGCTATGCCACACCATCCATGTTTTCACTAACGCAGACAAGAACAAAGATCCAAGTTGAAAACATCTGTGGCCCCTCCAGCTCTATAGATAGGTCTGACTATCTACACACCTCCAATATATTATTACATAACTATATAATAAATAAATATATAATATACATTCTAACAATGAATTAAACATATAACATCACGTAGATTTAATCACAAATAGAAAGAACATAACTCAATGGAAGAATTATTGTTTTTTTTCTTTTAAATGGAGGACATTTATGGATTTTTCAGTTTAAAACATTAAAGCTGCTTTATGTTAAAAGCATGGACATTGGTAGGTTCGGCAACAAAAATAAAATGGTCTTGTCTTTAAAATAGGTACTTATTAAAAATGACCAGATTAGAATTTTACTTATCCCTGGTCATAATATACGCCATTTAAGATCAGACATTTGCTGACAGCGAGAACTAGCTAGTTCGATATCTGCCATGTCTGTTTTGGAAACGTATGATCATAAAGTGCGGTAAAAGAACACTGCATTACTTCCCACCAATAACTTTCTGCACACAGCAGTGTGTCCGTTTTTCTGAACAGCAAATTACTTTTTTTTAATTTTTTTTAATCAACACACACAGCTGCAGTCCTACACAGACTTCCATTTCCAACCTGGAAAGGAGAGGAGTTTACTGAGATGCTAGGCTAACGCCATTTTGGTACAGCTGTTTTTATAATTCAGTTCATAACACATCAATGCAGTTTGGCTTTTTAATAGATAATGCAACCTATTTATTGAAAAGTGAACCTTGACATCAAGACGTCCCTACAAATTATTATGGTTTATGTTTTTTAAAGAAAATAGCGCACACTTTTATTGGTGTTTTTTTTTTTTTTTTCTTGACAAACTAGCATTTTCTATCACAAAATGCCAAGTGGAGTTCACAATCAAAAATTATTTCAGTTTCAGGTACAGAGGGACATTTAAAAATCCCTTTCAGATTAGCAAACTGAAAAGGGTTTTAATTATTTTGTTTTTTCATAGCAAAATGTTTTTAGCTAACTAAGCAAACCAAACTAGCTGTCGGCAGCGTTAGCCTTTTCAGAGACTTGCTGAAATTTAGCTATTCGACTACAACTTCTGCTTTATGTGAAGCATTTGGGCACAAAAATGGTTTTAATCACGAAGGGAACTTAAACTTGCAAACAAAATCGCAAATCAGTGCATCAAGCATTTTCATAACTGGAAACGAGTGCAAATCAAACTCACGATTCCCATATTCCTATAAATATACATGTATTAAGATCCATAATGCAGTGCAGATGCCTGTCTTTTTTCTTCCCACAGAAAAGATAAAGTTTAGGGTCAAAAGATCTAAGAGGAGAAATTAGTTTACTGTATCACTTCCCATCATGCCTCGGGTTCAGTGAGCGGTGTGTGCAGTGAAATCCCACACCAGTTGCTACTTTTAGCTCTGAAAGGGATACCCACAGAGCCTGAGAACGCCTGTCTGTGCAGCGGTGTAGAGTGGCTTCGCAGCTCTGTAACCTCACCCACTTACTTCACGGGGTGCATCCTTACAAGTACACAGACACGGAGAAGAAGCAAAACACAAAGGGGGGGGGAGAAATAAATATTTGTTGAAACTGATGCGAGCTTGAGTGAGACACCAGTGACTTTTCTCTATTTGCTTTGACAGATGTGAAGTTCTAGCTTTAGCCGAGAGTCCAAAGTTAATTTCTTGCTTTGGTTTAATACTTCCTCGTGAACTGCCAATAAAAAAAGTTTTACAGCTGCTTTCTCTCACTGGGTATGTCACATGTTGATGCATGCTCTTCTTCTAATCTGACACATGAAGAGATTTCTTCCTAAAGGAGTGATTAACTGTGATGTGAAAACACTTAAATGTGACAAGAGTCAAACTTTTGGCATTGACTCTTAGAGCTCTGTGAACCACTGGGCGTTTGTCTCCCTGCCTTGTTGCTGTTTTCTGCCTCTGGGTTTTTTTGTTTTTGTTCACTTCCATTAAACCAGAGATTCCCCCCCCAGCATTTATTTTCCTGCTTTTAAGGCTTGAGATTTATCTTTCCCATTCCCTCCAACTGGAGCCCAAGGTTTTCTTCTTCACTTGTCATCTTGCTTATCATCTTATCTGCCATTTTCACTCATTTTATTCCAGCAGTGTCGCTCGCATTTCATTATCTGCTCAGAGTCGCATGTTAAAAAAACACGCCCTCGGGCATCATCCCGCTCGTTATCTTCGCGAAAAGCGTGATAAAAAAAAAAGGATTGATGTGATTGCATGGAGCTGTGATTATCGTCTACTTTCTTTTTTCCCCCCACACAGCAGAGAGAAGACGACAGGGCAAATTCCAGCCGTTCAGACGGCTCTTTGGGAAGAACAAGAAACGGGAAGCTAAAAGGAGCTTTGATGGAGCAGAGCTAAAAGCAAGTTTTTCAGCCAGGGAAGTGTGCAGTGGAGCCGTGTCCGACAATGAGGAGTCTAGTAAAAATCTGAGGTAGGTGCATTGATCATTTCATAACAAGGAAGTGATTAAACGAGTCATAATCTCTATTCAAATTGCTGTGTCA
This sequence comes from Girardinus metallicus, assembly GCA_903067095.1. Classification (NCBI taxonomy): domain Eukaryota; kingdom Metazoa; phylum Chordata; class Actinopteri; order Cyprinodontiformes; family Poeciliidae; genus Girardinus; species Girardinus metallicus. The sequence goes on from CAEGAE010098750.1 coordinate 10,845, forward strand.
TCTCTGAAGACAACTATTTTATTTGAAAGTGAAGTTTAGAGTGAGACTTTGCACTGTAAACGGTAAAGTGAGGTGATTTGTAACGTGCCAATGAAACTGCCAGAGTGTAGAAAGCCAGGGTAAGAACGATCTGCAGTGCACCTCTGAGAACGCTCTCAATCCTCTGCAGGGACTTAAATCCCATCGGATCTCGAGCTCTGTCCCACGACAGCATCTTTATCCCTGAGGAGCTGCCAGAGGAACTCGGTCTGGATCACAGCATGTCCCAGGAAAACGTTTCAGATAAAGTTAGGAACCTTCAGGTGGTCCTCGCACAAAATCCTACACTTCTCTGAGCTCAACATGCACGCTGCAGAGTGGAGACATGCATGCAGTGAAGTTCAGATGTTTGCATGCGCTCAAAATTCCCATGAATGTTGATCTTTTTTTTTTAGGATTTATCTGAGCTGTTCTTTGACAAGGTCAGACTGAATTTGCATGAATCCAAACACAATTTCACTTATCTGTTTAAAAATAACAATTGGGTGGACAGAGAAGTGAGGACAAGGGTGAATTTTTCATAGATTTTCACCGATTTACGCATGTTTAAAATTCCAAATGGATGCCCATTAATATCTGATACAATGTCTCTCGGCAAGTTGCACCAGACCACGTCAAGAACAAGCTTGTGGTTCACTTGTTTTCTATGTTATCCGTAGTTCATTGAAATGTGTAGGTTTCCTGGTGCAGGCTGAGCTTTTAAATACAGTGCATAAATTCTGAATCGGGATAAAGTTGGAATAATTTCAAATGCTTAGTGGGGAACATATTATGCAAAAGTTACATTTTTGCATGTTTTCTACTTCCATTTGTTTCTCTACTGTTTCTAAAAACAGCCCAAGCACTTAAAAAGCAAAAACTTTGAGCCGTTTTTGGAAATAAATCAATGTCTTTTTGTGTATGTAAGACGAGCCGTTTCAAAAACCTCCCGATTGTTAGGTCCAAAATTGACTGTTGCCTAGCAACCCAAGTGAAAAATCACTGGTTTTACCGCTGTATGCGCTGTACAATGGCTGCTGGAAAAGTCAAATGTTTTGTTGTTGGCCAACCGTTCAGAAACCACTCGTTGAATTCTTGTTGGTTGTGCAGGAGGCCCCATTACCGCTTTTCAAAGATGTACTGTTGTATATACGTGCATCTGTTTGGAGCCATTTTTACATGTGAATGTAAACACTGAGTTGTGGGGCGTGGCCAGCTGCATTATAATTTGATTTAAAGTGACAAGAAACTCTAAAAGAGCTAATTCTGAAAGGAGCTTAAAATGGGCAGAATTGACCAGACTAAAATCTCATCATCTAGGAAACAATTTTGCGCAAAAAAAATGTAGTGAACATGTTTTGTATAGTCCTAACCTGTTCAAGGAAGCATAGTAGGTCACTTTAATGCAGTCCAAAATGAGTTTTGACGTGTGTCTTGGGTCATTATCCTTGTTGAACACCCATCAGATTTCATGCCAGGATACCAACAAAGCAGATTAAATGAACCATGACTGATTAGAGTCATCCATTCACAATAATACATATAGATTGTTGGTGGCTATAAAGGTTTGTGGTCAAGGTACACCCTGCCCAGAGACATTTATCCAAAATTATCCTCAAATACACGACATGACTGCTCCTGATGAGTGGATTAAAACATCTGACTTATTCACCACACAGAGGCAGATCGCACAAGGTATAAAGTTCGGCCAGAGGCCTCCTTCTCTTCGAAAAAGTGAGGGAGATGAGGGAAGCTCAGATGAGGAAGAAGTTCTCCGAAGCCCTCTGAAGGTTTTGGCCCATGTAGAAGCTGAGCCGCCAAAAATGGAACCAAAGGTAACGGCTGAACGTGCTCTACTGATTTTCATTGTGAAGATTACAGTTTGGGAAAAAGTAGGCTGTAGATTTTAACTTTCTTTGATGAAGTAAAACGTAGAACTCATCTCATGTTTATTTGGACCTTTCAGATGTATTAACTTTAAGCTTTCTTCACAGTTATTGTGTTTTTTACAGACAAAAGGTAGTGTGCAATTGCAAAGTGGAAGAAAAATAATGTACAATTTTTAAAAAATGAAATCTGAATGACTTTACATTTAGGCAACCCTTTGTTAAAACCTGGTAGAACCACCTTTGTCATCAAATACATCGTCCTATTAATGCTGACAAGTTTCACTTTGCTGAGTCCAAGTGTTTAGTGTTCTGCAAAAACATTGTTTTTCTGAGTCCAAAAGCTTAATTTTGAGCATTTTGAAGTCGACTAGTTATTACAGATTTTATTTTGGGAGTATTGGAGAGAAGGGGGGGTGAACACAAATGCGCGCTATGCCTAAAATCTTTGAGTTTTGAAAACCATAAATTATGTTTCCTTCCACTTTCCCGTTATGCAGAACTTTTTGTTGATCTACCAACAAAATCCCATTTACATACATTGAAATGTGTGACCTCAAAGTGATAAAATGATAAGCCAGAGGGGTGTCAAGACTTTCGCAACCTTTTGCAAGGTTGCTGTAAATACATTTTCTGTTGCAGGTCCAAGGAGCTCAATCATCTGCGCAGCACAGCACACCAGTGAAGTCCCCAAGGTCCAAACGGGTCCTCCCACCAACCGGTACCATTGAGTCCATCAATCTAGATGCCGTCCCCCAGTCTGTCACTCGCCTGGACAACACCGCCGCCAAGCATAAGCTCTCCGTCAAACCGAAAAACCAGAGGATTTCCCGCAAACACAGGCGGTTCACACTGGTAAGGAAGTCGTTGATGTGTGACGTTTTCCACCAAGGTGTGAGGCTTAGAACTTTAAACCAATCCTGTCCCTTCATCCCCAGGATCTCCAGGAGGTGTCTATTCCTGGAGTCATGCAGGAGGAGCTGGAGGCAACCGACCAACGCAGAGCATCTCTGGAGTCCTCCAAGGAAAGCTTTAAGAAGCAGAGATTCTATGAGGAGGAGATACTGGAGGCCCGGAGGTGGAGGGAGATGGAGGAGCAGCAGTTCAGAGAGGAAATGGAGGAGAGGAAGAAGAGGACGGAGGAGCTGAGGATGCGTGAACTGGAGGAAGAGAGGAGTCGCAAGAGGCAACAGGAGGAACAAGAAAAGAGGATGCGAGAGGAGGCAGAGAGGAGGAAAGAAGAGGAGGAACAAAAGAGAGTCAGAGAAGAAGAGGAAAAACGTAAGCAAGAAGAGGCTGAGAGACAAAGAGAGGAGGATAGAAGAATGAAAGAAGAGGAAGATCGGAGGAGGGGCGAGGAGGCTGAAAGAAGAAAAAGAGAGGAGGAGGAAAGAAAGATGAGGGAGGAAGCAGAGAGGCTGAGAGAGGAGGAGGAAAGAAGGATCAGGGAAGAGGAAGAAAGGAGGAAGCAGGAGGAGGAAAGGAGAAAGCATGAAGAACGTCGACGGCGAGAGGAAGAAGATAGGAGGCGACTGGAAGAACAAAAGCAAATAGAGGAAGAGGAAAGGAAGAGACGCGAGGAGGAAGAAAAGAGGAAGGGAGAAGAGGAGGCGGCAAGGAGGCAACGGGAACTTGAGGCAGAGAGGCGCAAAAAGCAGGAAGCGGAAAGGAAGAAAAAAGAGGAGCAGAAACTGAGGCTGAGGGAGTTGGAGCAAAAGAAACAGCTGGAACTGGAGGAGCAGAAGAAGATGCTGACAGAAGAGGCTGCTGGGGGCACTGATGAACAAGAGAGGAAGCGACGAGCCGAGGAGCAGCGCTGGAGGGAGATGGAGGAGCGACAGAGACCCTTTTCCTTCAAGGTTTCCTCTGGAGAGAAACAGATTCTCTTCCAGAAGGTCAATCTGACCCCTGTTACACCAGCCTCCAGTCATCAGGGCACTGCGGACACTGATCAAAGGGAAGGAGCTACGACTTCCTCCCAGGAAGGAAAAGCCTCCCCCAACCTGCTGGCATCTCCATATGTCCCCCACACAGCTATCCTGGTGACAGGCGCCCAGCTCTGTGGGACAGCTGTCAATTTAGACCAGATCAAAGACACCGCATGCAAGTCCCTACTGGGTTTGGGAGAGGAAAGAAAAGCCCAAGGAACATCTTCCGCAACGGGCAAGAGCTCGCCGGACCGCAAGTCTGGAAAAACCAAGTCTCTCAGTGAGTCTTCGGTCTCCCCGGATCAGTCGAGCGCAGCCGTGCTAGCGGAGTGGGCGAGTATCCGCTCAAAGATATTTAAGGGGGTCGAGGATGGGAAGTACGATGAGTACCCGGATCCTCCGAGCAAGAATCAGCCTCAGCTCAGCGGGGACGAGCAGCCTCCGTTTGCTCACACCAACCTCAGAAAAACAATGTCTGCCAGTGCCAAGTTCTCCATCACCCCTGCAAAAAAGAAGTTTGGCGACTCAAACAGAAACTCTGAGGTTTTCAGCACAGATCATAAGGATGGAGGAGGAGAGGAAGCTGCTCGATCTGACAGTTCTACAGCTGCATCCCAATCTCCAACCATTAAACCTCACACCCGGACAAGCAAAACTGTTCGGATTGTAGAGAGAGGGTCAGAGGAGTGCATGTTTGCCAAAGACCTCCCATCTTTCCTGGTTCCCAGCCCCGGGGACAGATCCGAGGGCTCCGAAGTAAAGAGCCGGCTTCAGAACAAGACGGAGGAGGGGGAGACACAGGGACAGGACGGTGAGGACAACCCCTCACCTTTTGGAATAAAGCTGAGAAGGACAAACTACTCTCTGCGTTTTCACAGCGAACAGTCCACAGAGAAACGAAAGAAACGCTACAGCGCTGGAGACAGCTTCGACGGCGTCCCTTCACCTCTCACTCCAATTGAGCCAGACTCTGATGCCTCCTCTGTCTTTTCTGACAAATCAAGTCCCACATCGCCTCAGAAAGAGGGAGTAGTGAGCAAGTATCTTCAAGCATCTGCATCTCCTGCCATAACCCGGGGTAAGCTAGGCAAACCTACTAGTCCCGTCCCGCACAACGAAGGAGAGAAAGTCCTATCCAAACCACCACTCTACCGAAGACCAACAACATCGCCCAAACCCTCCGGAGCCACCCCAACGCCTCCTCCTTCTCCGCTACCTAAAGTAGCCCACGGGTTCCCCTGTGAGGAAGCGATCCAGATGACGGGGAGCCCAGATCTATCCGTCCAGGAGCAGGCTAGTATAAGCGAAGACCCATCAGCAGTGACTCAGCTGCACAGAGGCAGCCACAGTAATGTCCAATTAGAGGAGGAGCCAAAGGAGAAGAGGTCTTTCTTCCCCTCCATCAACATCCCTTGGAGAGAGAAGGCAGACAGGAAGGCAGAACTCATCAGGCGAGGTCAGTATCTCCAGGACCAGGGGCCAGCTGTATATTAGCTGAAATCATTCTGTTTTATTGGGTTATATATGTTTCTAAGATGCCATTTGGTCAAACGGGAAGTTGTAGATTCACACGTTAATTCATCTTTGGACGAGGCACTTTAACTCGAATTTGCTATCGATCTGTGTCGTGTATGAAACTGTAAATGTGGCTCTGCGGTAAAGGTGCTTAGAGTTGTAGTTATGACTACAAAGTTTAGTCTGTTTACTCTAGTCACAGTAACAATCAAATGTGTGTTCTCCTGCAGAAAAACCTTCCTTACAGGCCAGGCACTCACTGGACAGCGCAAGGGTCCAGGAGAAGGAAACCGGGCCATTATGGATTACACTGGCCCTGCAGAAGCAGAAAGGCTTCAGGGAGCAACAGCAAACTCGTGAGGATCGTCGAAGCCAAAGAGAGGCCAAGCTAGCAGAGAAGCATGCCAGAGAGAAAGACAGTGTATGTGGCCCAGATCCCCATTTACCCACTGTCCTTTACTCTCCCTGACACAGTTTTCAATTCTTTCTGCAGGTCGCACTGGTGAGTCCTACAGACGGGAGAGAGCGCGGGGGAACCAGTCCTTCCTCCAAACCTCAGACTTCTGAGGAGCCCAAAAGACCCGACAGCCTGCTGGGACGATTCGAGCGCAGAGATCCACTAAAAAAGGCCAGCACTTTACCGAGCTCAGTCACAGGTAGGGACCCCAGCCTACAACTGTTTATTACTAATTTCTTATCATTTCCGAGTGATGGTGACTTTCTGTCGAAGGATGTGTTTCTTCCATTTCATACACTTACCGCCTACTTTTGCCTTGGTCTGTTCCATTAAATCCAAGTAAAATAGACTGAAGTTTGTGGGAGAATTTCATGGATGTGGTGTGGTACTCACCTTTTTTAATTTTTTACTATTATAATTTTTTTATTCTAGTTGAAATCTCAGACTCCACGCCGTCGCCACCTGCTGTCAAGGACGTGTCAAAGCGATTCCCCTCCAGCGACTCTCCCCAGGTGTCCACAGAGCCGGCCTGGCTGGCACTAGCGAAACGAAAGGCCAAAGCCTGGAGCGACTGTCCACAGATCATCAAATAAGCCCCACCACCCGATGCCAGTTTAACGCGGCATGCATGGGGGAACGCACACAACCCACGGAGCCTGAGGATCACTTTCTCCCGTCCACATGAAAACTCCTCATTGAAACTCCACTGGCTGCTATAGTTAAAGTGCGCTTCACTTTCAAAAATTACCAATAAGGCTGCGCAGATATATGTAAACAGATGAGAGCATGCATATAATGTATCCAGTCACACCAATTGTACGTCCCCTAAAGACAAAGTCCTCAGCAGCCAATCACAGCCATGGCTGACCACCGCAGTAGCCAACCTTTTTTTTTTTTTTGTAACATAGGAGCCAACTGGGTCACCATGGTTGTAATAAATTGTGTGCTCGACACAATCTCCGTTCTCCGAGGAACAGCAGCGCTTAATCAGCAGAGGGTATCCGTCTGAATCATGTTTTAAGGGCTACCAGTAAAAAAAAAAAAAAAAAAAAAAAAAGAGAAAGAAAAATAACAACCCAGCATGGCCGCTCCTCTGGAAAAGCTCGTTACAGGCACCTCTTCTGCTCTCTTCCGTATTATTTATGTACAGCAGCAGATTTATCTACACTGAAACTGTATTGTAGCTTTTCTCTGAGCCTTGTTTGTTGTGTAAGGAGGGAATCTTGTGCTTTGTCTTTTAAGTTTTTATTTTGTTGTTGTCCCCCCCCCCACCCCACCCCCCAAGTCATACTGGAAATAATAAATCTCACTGTGTCCGTGATGACTGTGACAGAACAACAAACTGGACTTAAAAACGCGGCATGGAGGACATTAAGCGCTGCGCCTGTGTGAAAATGGACCTTGGAGACAAACCTAACACCTGCTACAATTCTTCTGGCATGTCCTCCTGTAGACTCACACCGTCACCACTTCTTCATTGGGACCCGATCTCACAACATAGAAGCATTTCCCCTTTGACACGGCAAAACCTCTTCGTTCTCGCCGCTCCCTCCCATCATCTGTAAGTATGTATTTGCTCTGAAAGAGACCCAGGAACCTGAGTCACTTTGTTTCTAACTTTGGTCGTGCACAATAGTGTAGTGTACGCAGTGTTATCTGTAACAACGACAACAAAAAATGTTTGGTATTATTTGCACTTTTAGTCCCACTTAGAGATATTCACGAGAAAATTCTTTAACAGATCCAAAATGTTATTAATGTAAATTAAATACTGATGTCGGAACCGAGCTATCAGACTGCTGTGTTTATTATAAAATAACAGCCGGTTTTTATTGCTTCGTACAGAGGGTCTGGGCTCTCGGCTATTGAGAAACCATTGGTTTTACATTTCACCCAATCGCCAATGTTTGCCTGTGACGCATGTAAGGCACCGATTTGACGCGGTGAAGCTTACCGGAAATTGCCGGTGTTCTGTAAACAACCATCGTAAGTGCTGATCCCAACGAAGTGGCTCTGGACTTTAATTCAACATTTGGAAGTGTAGCCAACACGGACTGAACGGCTTTGTTCACTTCCTCCGCTGCCATTGCTAAAACTACAGGCAGAGAAATCACTGTTATCGTTCACAACTTCTCCTGTTTGCTGATTGGCCCAGTTGAATTTTAACAGAAATCAACTTCTATGGGAGAAAGTCCAGACGGAGCCGTAAAGGCAGATTTGAATCGCGTGGACTTGCGTAGAAAAGCAATGTCGAGGCTAATTTTTATATGACAAATTTACTTGTATGTGACGCACAGTAATAGAAAACCAACAGATGTACACATAGACAAAGTTGTTGGTACCCCTCTGTGAATGGTCACTGAAATAACTTGAAATTGACAAAAGTAATAAATACAATTTTACTTAAAATTAACCAATTAAAATCAGACTTTGCTTTTGAAGTGTGGTTCAACAGTATCATAAAAAAAAAAACTAATGAATAAAATTGAGTCCATGTACAAATGCTGCCAATATTCGATCAGTTATAAGATACGGAGTAATCCATGCTGTAACAATTAGGTGAAGCCTATCAGAGCATATGAACAAGAATCTGAAAAAAGTATAATTAATAAAATAATGGTATGAAGCAAGTACCATTTTGAAAAAAGAGAGCATGTGGAATGGCCTAAAAGTAAACTTTAGAGGTTTAGGAACCTCAAATGATCAAGCTCTGAATTCAAACCACAATGTTTCTCGTAACATAAAGTTTTCTTGGCTTTTGCCCAAAGAAATACCCTCAAAATGGGCTTTTCATTATGACAATAACCTCAAACAGACCAATAAATGAGCAGCTTCTCAGTTTCAGGTCAGGAAGGTTGGTCAACTCCATGTGCTCTTTGCTTCATTTTCTACATTGCTATTATTTTAACAGAACTGAATAATCAGTGCAGACATATATCACGACCCCCTACACATTACCAGTCAGGTTCAAACAGTACACATTGTCATTACGGCACCCGATCACAAGCGACTGTTCCCACACAACCGGCGATGAAAACAGCTCCCCGGGCAAGGCGGACGACGCCAGAACACGGCCATCTCGCGCGTCCAGGATCCAGACGGTGCCATCTGTGGAGGCCAGGCCCACCAGAGCCCTCCTGCGGCCGACAGCAGAGCCCGGAAACACACAAGGGGTGGAGTACACCTTGCCTGACGTCTGAAATGTCCAAACTAACGAGCCGTCGGCGCAGCTCAGACAGTAGAGGCGGCCGTCGTGGGAGCCGCACAGAAGCCTCTGCTGTCCCGGTACGAAGCTCGGGGAGGAGAAAACGGGGGCCTCTGTTAGGAACTGCCACAGCTGCAGAAAAAACAAAAACAAACAAAGAGGCGGACAAGTTACACACTTCCTTGTGTCTAACTTGACAACAGATGTACACATCAATCTAAAATTAGTTCTGGGTCTCTGTAGGATAATCGATCACTAAAATAATCGTTGGTTGCAGCCCAACACCTGAGATAAAACAAGTCCATGTAGGTTCAGCCATTTCATTCAATGTGGGAAATAATTTTCTTCACTTTTTAAATGAGTTATTGATCAAACTGATATGGAACCAAATTCGTTGGTGAACACATGCTGTTGCAGGATATTCCAATTGTTTCACATGAGAGTAGATCCTAGAAGTTGCTAAAAATGCCCCAGTGTACAAGCTTCTGTCAAGAGTTAGTCAAAAATACACTGCAAAAAACACAAAATCTTGCCAAGTAATTCTGATCTAGTTTCTAGTGCAAATATGTTAGGACATTTGAAATAAGTCTAATCTTACTCACCTAAAACTGGACATTTTTCCCATTTTATATGTGAAACTATCTGCCAGTGGAACTAGAACTTTTTCACCCATATTAAGAAATTATTTACTTACAACAAGCCCCTATATCTTGTTGAAAAACTACTTGTAAGTTAGTTCTGTCTGATTTCAAGTATACCTAGATATTTGCACTAGAAATAAGACCAAAAATACTTTGTAAGATTTTGGGTTTTTGCAGTGCAACAGCAGATCTCAAGTCACAACTTGAAGCACGTACATCTAGGAGAATAAGAAAGGAGTCATCGTTTTGTTTCCTCACCAGTTCCCCGGTGTCGCTGAGGCAGCAGATGTTTCCATCCACTGAGCCGATCACAACGCATCCACAGGACGAGTTTGGAGAGGAGAAGAAAGGTTTGTCTCTACAGTAGGACCACAGGACGTCCCCGCTGTCCTGGGGGAGACACAAATACACCCAAGGGTGATGCTCTCTTACGTTGTCCAGGTACGATCTCAAAATATTAAAGACATGCGGACGAAGAATTCTCATTTCAGACGTTCGGTTTCCCACAAACGTCAGAGTCTCACCAGGTTGAGACACAGCAGTCGTCCTCCCAGAGTCGCCGCATACAGCCGTCGACGAGACGGCTGAACGTGCGGCGAGGAAAACACAGCTCCGCCGCCGCAGTCTCGCTTCCACACACACTGCTGAAGCTAAGCAGCAACAACACACACCTTCATTCGTTTCCATTAAGCTTTAGTACAGAGAAAAGCAAATGGTGAAAGACAACGACCACATATAAACTAACACAGGGGTTCAAGCAATCAAAAAGGGTGACTTGTCTGTGCATTAATTTTTGTGATTTTTCTGATTATTCTGTTGCTACTGGGGCCACGTGCTGGTTTGGAGGCTCCCACCCCCCGCAGGGTTCGTACAGGTTCTAATTGTTTCACATGAGAGTAGATCATCTTTGAAACTCTGGCGTTCCAAGTACGTGTTTTCGAGGTTTGGAAAGTGTTTGATTTCTGTATAAAGTCCTTAAAAGTACTTGATGTTCAAACGGCACAATTTTGTAACAAAAGTCAAAGTCACTAAGTAGTTCAATTAAAAGCCTAAATTTGGAAAGTTTACCATTGATATATATGGATAATAAAAAGACTTATACATTTTTTTTTCCTCACTGTCTGAAGTTAAATCAGACTAAAAGGTCTCTTTTAGTCTGATTTAGTAAGTGGTAATTCCACTTACTTTAAGTGGAATTGCCAAAATTATTTCTATTTGTTAAATGCCAGAAAACTTAGCAAGAACAATTTTTGGACATTTTCTGGTAATTTTCTCGGACCAGTCAAAGACATTTAAAATCATAAAATATTGTCATATTTTACTTTACTTTGACACTTCTGTAGAATGTGTGAAGGAAAAAAAACACAGATGGACCCTAACCTGAGGGTCCAGGGCGTAAACGTGTCCATCATGTGAGCCCACCACCACCAGACCGGTGAGAGGGTCCACAGCAGGACAACTCTTCACCGCATCCTCCGTCTTAAACACCCACTTGGTCTCTCCAGAGTCGGTGTACAAGAAGTAAACGCAGCCGTCGTAGGAGCCTGAAAAGCGGCAAGCTGGAGTGATCCAGAAGACCAAACGCGTCAGAGAGACACTCGGAGAACCGACACTGACCGACAACAACGAGGGAGCCGCAGTGAGACACGGCGGCCGATGCTTCGATCCTGTCCCCGAGGACTCGCTCCCACAGGAGGTTCCCGCCGGCCAGGTCTAACGCCTGGATCCTGTGGGAGTGGGAGCCGATGAACACCGTTGCTCTGGATCGTTCGTCCGTGATGTCCCGGACCAGAATCACGGGGGAGGCGTCCACGCACCTGCCGGTGTCAGAGGACCAGCTCGGACTGAGGCGAATACCGACATCCTTTCCATCCAGCGGATCTTCTTCACCAGCATCTACGCTCCTGGAGTTCGTTCCTTGCGCCTCGCCGCCTCGTCTCACGACTTTACACCCGAGTGTCTCCCGCTGTGTCCGGTCAGATCTAGGTCCTTTCTTTGCTGGAACCGCAGATGGAGCCTCAGCGGCCCGTTTCTTAGAGGATGACGAGCCGTCCAGTTCCGGCAGCAGCATCTGCGTTACGTGGTGTACGACGTCTGAGAAGGACCTGTCCAGTATAACCTCCAGGAGACAAGGAGAGGACACTCCCACGGCAGCGAGGATGTCCTCACAGAAACGCAGTGCCTTCAGGGAATCCCCTCCACTGAACAGGAAGTTGGACCGCTCGTCAATGGATGCATCTGCAGGGAGGCCTAATGAATCCTGATGACAGAAGGTGTCATAAGAATGTAACTTTTATAAAAATATGTTCTCAACATATTTGTTAAGGCTATAACAATGCAGTGGCTGTATAGTATGAGACAGATCATTTGTGGAAATAATTGAGCTCCTCTGCCTTCTTCCAGTGCTATTTTCATAAACAACCAATCAGAGTCAGGAGGAGGGCTTTAGCGCTGTCAATCATGCTTGTGTACTTTGCTCACACCATCCGCCTTTCTCTCTGCTACACTACAGCTAGTTCTCCACAACACAGTCCATTGCCAGTTAACATGCACAATTTTCTATAAAAGGTATAGCCTGATTGGCAATGTTAAGACCCTCCCCCTGGCTCTGATTGGTTGTTCCTGACTAGTGCATTTCTGCAGATTACAAGAGTAGCACTTGATTGGAGGAGCTCGATTTTTTCCCCCACATTATCTGTCTCGTACAGCATAGTGACAGCTTAAACAAATATGTTAAAAAAAACACACATTTTTGCCACTTCTACTTCACTAAGTAGCTCAAACATATTTTATTTTATAAAAGTTACACACTGCAGCTTTAAACAGGGAAATACCTGCCATAGAGTCTCAAGAGTTTGCTTTAGCTTCCCGACCTCCAGCCGTGACGACCTTAACCACTCCCTCTGTTTTTCATATATTCTCATCAGAGCCTTCATATCTGCCTTGCCTGGTAAAATGCAAACATTAGAACTTTTTTTTTTATTATCAAAAAAAATCCTCCAGGATTTGATGATTAGAGCTCACCATGAGGAGTCAGGGATAAAGCCGGGACGAGAATCAGTGCCTCGGGAATGCAGTGAGCGGCCACCAGCAGAGACAGCTGCTTCAGTATGAGCCTCTGCAGATCTCTACCTGCGCCCTCTGGCTCCCCCTGGTGGCGACGGACTTCGCTAGCTGAAGCAACGACGAAGGCAAGGAGTCTGAATTCTTTATAGAGACCCACAGCACAAGCTTCCACCTGAGGCAGACTCAGGATTAGCTGGAAGAGACGGGACGATAAAAATAAAACACACTCTGAGATGCTTCATAGGCTGTCTTGCGCAGCTTTCGAGCTACCTGAAGCGAAGCTGGGTTTGACGTCAGACCTGAGGCAACAGCGTTCTGAATTTAAACATGGCGGCGTCCATAACCAATTGTTTGCAATACTTCTCACAAACATTGTTTTAAGCTTTAGTTTCCGTAAGCAAACATAATTTTTAGTTTGTTCAGTTTAGAGTTGCAGGTGCTACATTGATATTAGATTAACTTCTACATGTGTGTCTTATTAAACATGTTTCCAAGCACATCTTGCTACTGTCGATGCGAGGAGCGGCCATGTTGAAACATGAAGTCCACAAGTACCAACTGGGGGCAGTCAGAGCTGCTCCCAGTTTCCCAGTGGAAAATCTGACTTCCAGTTTTTTTTCCAACTGGGAAGTTAAAATTTCCTATTTCTGAATACAACTGGATCCCAGCATTAAAACAGTAAGAGCAATGAACATTCGGCACCAAACTTCACGGAGCCCTTCTTTGCCGCAATGACTTATCTTTACGAGCTTTATGCATTTAGATACTGAGATTTTTGCCACTTCTACTTCACTAAGTAGCTCAAACTCTGTCAGAATATCTCTGAAAATAAATGGTCTAAAGCAGAGACAGTTTAAATTTTAAAAACAAAAACATTTGAAGCCTTCCCAAAACAGCTGTCCACTCAAAATTATTTCCGTTTCTAAGTGAACTCACTTGCTGCAAGCTGTCCAAGTTCACTCGCTTCCCGTTCCGTTTGATCATTCTGTCTCTCCGTCCCAGATAGTACAGCTGAGCGTCTTTAACGTTCACCCAGTCTCCTGTTGCTCTCATCGTTCCGGGGACAACAGTGTCCTCTCCATCCAGGAGACACACCCTGTCCTCTCCACCTGTTCAAAAAAGAACACATCATGCTGTCTCCAGTACATTTTTGTTTGAGAATGTAACGCAAAAAAAAATTAAATAAAAACCTGTCCTACCTATGAACACCTGGCCTTCACCCTCCGCGATGACGCAGCCGTCTTCATCCCGGACTTCCACCACCGTGTCCATCAGGGGAGTCCCAAGAGGCACAGAGGACACCGTGCTGCAAAGGCCCGCAGCGTTTAATGTCTGGCTGAAACGATTAATCGTATAATCCTGATTAATCGATCACTGAAATTATAATCAACAAATTTAGTAATCGATTAATTGTGAACTGCACGGTAGGCTTAAAAAAAAAGAGCCCAGTTTCTGAAAAAACATATTCAGAGCGATAAGCCAAAATTTTACAAAATACATAAACATTTTGCACGTTTGTCTAAGTGGCACTGTTTTTGTTTCTCCGGGTTCAAATTTACTAAATGTTATGAAATGTTTATTTTCTTATTTAAAAAGATGTATGTAATTGTTCATTTGCATCTTTTACTGTATTTCTTTTATTGTACAAAAATGGTTTAATGGTTACATGAAAAATCTGGAGGATGGGACGATTTTAAAAAAGAAAAATCTGATTAATCGTAAGAACAAACGATTGCTAAAATAATCGTTAATTGCGGCCCCGGTTTGATGATGACTAATCAGTGTTGGTCGTTTCCACACACTCACAGGTCGCTGCACTGCAGCTGAGGTTCTGGTACTCTGTAGCAGGAGGCCCAGCAGGAGACCTCTGTGACGCCGTAGATGTTATAGACGGCGGTTTTATTCTCCTCGTGTTTCCAGCTCCTCAGCTGAGCCTGAGAAGGGCAGGCCTCTCCGCCCAGAGCCAACACCCGCAGCGAGGACCCGGGTGACAGCACGTCCCTTTTCAGAATACCCTGACCGAACCGCACCAGCAGAGTGGGAGTGACCTGAAAAAGAAAAAAAAAAACGTCATCAACGTTGAGTCTCCCAGCTTAACTCTCAGTCAGCACACAGCTGCTTGCCTGAAGAACTGTAGTTCGGTGATGTTTGAACAACATCTGGGCGAGTCGACCGGGCACCTTCTTCATCACCGAGGGGACCAGGAGGAGCAGAGCCCCCGAGGACAGGGCCAGAAATATGTCCACTACAGACGGGTCAAAGGTCAGAGGGGAGGCGAGAAAAACAACATCATCTGAGCTCATCTGGAACAGAGATCTGAGCAGAGAAACAAGCCGCTTCTTATTTCACATCCGCTCCTCTGGAGTAAGAAGAAAAACAGCCAAACTGACCTCAGGTGCAGAATATTGGGGACGATGCACCTGTGGGGAACCCTGACGGTTTTGGGAGGACCCGTCGTTCCGGATGTGTGCAGGACGTACGCCAAGTCTGGGCGCCCGGAGTCCTTCAGGGGAACAGTTATATCAGAGGGATCGCAGCCGTCCGCTCTCTGAGGTCCGTCCTCGGCGACTGGACGGGGCTCGATGCGCATCAAGGTCAACCTGAACTGGGGCAGCTCCACGCAAACCTCCACAGGGACGTGATCGACTACAGCCTCCCGAAATCGCTAAACGGGAGAGTAAAGGAGAATAAGAGTTTATATTCAAATAGAAAAAGACTTTAATAAAAATAATATTTTCAATAAGCGTCTTACTTGTATAGAAAAAAAGCTCTTCTACAAATTTAAATATATTTTGAAGGGGTTTTATATTCTAAGTCTTGTTACAACGCAGAAAATCATGTTGAATTCTGGGAAAAAAATGCAGTCCTGCAGAAACCACATAGTCACATCTCCATATTGTATTTTTCAGGGTACAAAAGTTATATTTATGTTTTGATTTCGTGCTCTAATGTCGCTCTGGGCCACCACCGAGATTCCCAGTCTTCACTGATTATATGTAGAGCTTTTACTAATTAATGTGACAAAATTAGTAAAAGTTCGAGGGGTGTGAAAACGTTTGCAAAACTGAAATTAAACCAATAATTCAACCTGCACAAGGTCCCGATTCACAGCGCAGTACTTGAGGCCACACTGACTCATTACTCTGGCAGTGAGAAGCCCTGGGGCCTCTGGGTCCAGGGGGACGTAGGCGGCAGAACTCTGCAGGATCCTGACGGATAATGTAGCGTAGTGAGGAGACAAAGTCTGAAACCCAGACGACCAGGAGACAAAAGCGGTCCAAACGTACCCCAGAATCCAGACGGGGACCAGCAGATCATCGCTGCAGTACAGGCCGACAGCACCGCCGCGAGGAGAACAGTTCTGGAGTAAAGCAGCAGAAAGATCCTCGGCGAGTTGGACCACCTCTCTGTAGAGCAGAGGCCCTGGAGTCTCTCCCGTGCCGGGGTCATACAGGACCGCCGCCCGGTCCGAGTGCAGAGAGGCTGCGGCGGACACCAGATCCTGGAGGGTCCGAGCAGGCATTCCGATGAGGCGTTCACTGACCGCCTAATCATTCCTGTCCACTGGACGTACTGAGACTCTGACTGAGAGCACTCTCATCACTGATGTTTCTGTTTTCACATCGGCGGAGCACCTACTGGCGCGTTAAGATGACGCATAAGTGGAGCGACTTCTTAACGTCAGGGTACATTCAATTCCCTGCTTGAAAGCTCGGACACTCTAACATTTTGAACTTTTACCTTCTATTCGGTGGCTGATAATTAATAACAACGGACAAAGTCAGTTTAGGGTTGTGTTTAGTTGTCGGAATTATCAAAAGATTAAATAGCACGTGTAATAGTATGTATCCAACTATTCAAAACAATTACCATAAAATGTCTTAATCAAGCTCAAAATTAATACCAACCATCTGAAATTAAGTTTTCATGAAAGCAACCAAATATGTAGATTTTAACATAAACATTGTGTAAGTCATTTAACTACATGTGTGTCGTAACTGTTACAAAACGCAACTTAACAGCAGATACCGATTGTCTTCAAAGGTAGAGCTTGTAAATTGTCCAATCATATTTCTTTTAATACAAAAAGTAAAATTAGATAAGTGAAATTTTATTACTAACATTTATCAGTGACAAAATATTATACAATTTCTAATATTAAACTAAAACTCATATTTTATTTTTAGCTTTATAATTTATTTAGGATCATTTTAGATCCTTAAATGTAAGTGTCGCAGTACATTGAAATAAAGCCGTTTATTTCAATGTACGACGGAGACATTTCTATCTTGTCTGAACATAAAGGTTTTTTGTTGTTGTTGTGAAAGGCATTTAACTTGTACAAGTAGGCATGTACAAAATTCACAACTGCTTGAATATATTGCTTCCGTAAGAATATGATTTGTTTTCTCCCTAGGAGTGACGCTACTAGAATGTAGAGTCCATTTTTAGTCTCTGCAATGATAAATGTTCTGCTCTATTGTAGAATGGGGTATGTTCACTGTAGAGGCGTCAGATCCGAAAAGGAAACAATACAACTAATCCAAGATACCTACGATAAAATCTAAGTTAAATGTATCTGATTTGTGAAAAAAAAAGAGGAAACGATTATACGCATTACAAAGCCGACTTGTTTGCTTAAGATGATTCCTCTCTCTCTCTCTCATTCTGGTGTTCCATTCCATGCCAGTAGGTGGCAGTAATATAACACCCAGAAAGAGGAGGAGGAAGAAGAAGAAAATCAAATTGACAGCGCCTTTCTCGCTATCTCGGCTATTGTCTGCTACATTTTCATTTATTCTTTGAGCTTCCAGAAGGAAGTGCTTTTAACGGGCAGTATGGCACAGTCTATGCGAAATATGCTAGAAGCAAACACCGCCAAGTTTAAGAGGACTCTGGACCGAATCGCTGAAAAGGTATGTTAGCGGAACAAGCTGATTTTTATTTTTTTTTACCATTAGTTAACTTCAAAACCTTGCAGAGGTGATGTTCGCTAATATTTACCTTTCTTTAAACAGTATTCAAAACTCAAGGATAAAGACGACGTGCTAGAGGTGGATATCAACCAAATTGGACTAAAAAGTAAGTGAACTCTCATGTTTTGCCTTCCATTGTCTTGTTTTTCATTTAAAAATGTTCATTTTGAAGCCACCTACTGGTGACTTAATGGTATTGCACGTCAGCTAAAACTTTAATTGCTTATGGCCGTGGTTCCCAAACTTTTTCTCCTGGTCCCCCAATGGTCCCCCCCCCCCCATTGATTACAATAGGGAGACTTAGACTCTGATTTAAAGGTTGGACGATGTGTGGGACCGGGGGGTGGAGGGGGTGTAGAGAGACTGTCAGAGACTCCCTGTTATACTCTTCCATCCACCCCGGGCAAACACATCGTTCATCGTTATATTTTTTTTTATATTATTTTTTTCCATTTATCCATACTGCTTCCTGTGCCCCCTTGCAGTTTGGGGACCACTGGCTTATGGCATTGCACAGATTACATTAAAATTTGGCAAATCGATGTAAGAATTATTTATTGCTAATAGAATTTTATTAACTCTGTTTTTGTTTTGTTTTCTTGCCGTTGTGGAGCTCTTTCAAAGTATTTAGCACAGTCCAGAGACCACCTCGAAAAGTCAGCGTCAAAGGTTTGTTATTTAGTCATTCACTGAATGCATGAGGTGTGTTTGTTGAAGCTAAATATAAAATCTGAATTCTACATGCATCCCCTCCTTAGAGCCAGTTAGATGTAAGAGATTGCTCCTTAAACTGTAAGTATATGTACCCCCATATGAATCCAGTAAATATATTTTTTATTTTCTATGGTTTGTATTAAACTATTTTTTTTCTTTGTAGCAAGTGTCACAGCACATTCTCAGGTAAACATAATGGGTAAATAGCTGATACTTAAGCTGAAAATATCTGCTGTAGCTTAATTTAAACAGTATGTTTTTCTTAACAGTTAAATTTGTCATGTAAAGCTGATGAAGTCAAGGACGGCAGTGAGCATGCTAATGAGGATAGCGGTAAGGAGACACAAAGTCACCACAGTTTGTTTAAGAAATACAGTGCCTTGTTGAAGCGTTAATATCTGGAGAATGTGCCTTTTTTTCGGATTACTCATAAGAATCATCAATTACTAAAATTATCATTAGTTTAAGCCCTAGTTGAATAATTTTTCTTCTACTTTACAATAATGCACAGCTTTCTCTTGGTCTGTCTTATAAAATCCCAACAAAATACTCTGAAGTTTGTGGTTGTAATTTAATTACCCATGCAGAAGTTCAAAAAGTGTGAATGTTTTCTAAAGTATTGTGACGCTCTCTTGTTCTAACATAAATAATGTTTGGTTTCTGTACTAACATCCAGCAGAGGGAACTCTCAAGTCATTGGATGAGACATGGAGGAACACGTCAGAGAACGAGCTCCTGCCAGAGGACCAAGACGAAGAGCTGCAGATGTCTCTGAGCAGTCGGTCCAACTCCCTGGCCGAGCTGTACCCAACGATGGTTAGTCGGATAGAAAAAGCCTGGCATCGACAGACCGCCTCCACGGCCGCCAGCTCCGTGCTGAGGCGGTACCGCCGGTGGAGACAGCAGTCGAGGAGACTCAACACCACCTTTGACATCACAGCGAGACCCAATGACAACCACCTGAAACCGTCGGCCAGTAAGAGGCTTCTTGGAGAGGACTGGAGCAGACCTGCAGAGAGGATGTGGACTGAGACGATTTCTGTCCCCTTGACACTGGCGAGCTTGTGTAATGGACGACAGTCTCCTGGCAGGGAGAGGGGATTGCTGATCGGGGACACCCCACGTCCCATCAGGGTAATGGAATTCTCTGACACCACTGAGCCACAAGAGATGTCGTTGAACAAGGCTTTCACTGTGTCCGAGTATTCTCCTCGTAAACAAACCCACCTTGCTGATCAGATTCCCATCAATGCCTCATCATCTCCCTTCAGCAATGCCAAATCATCCCCAGATCCGTCCTTCAGACTTAGGAGAATTTCCGTTTCTTCAGACCGAGCAGAGGTCTCAGCAGCAGAAACTCTCTCTGTGCCAGAGAGGCCCCATATCTACAGAACCCCGGTCCGGGACAGTCCCTCGAAGGCAAGAACGACTAGTGCTCTCAGTCGGTCTCCTCTTCCATTTTCCAGAAGAAAATACGATGAGGATTGGTCAAGAGAACCGAGAAAGCCTAGATCCCTCTCCACTTCCATGCCCTCTCCTTCCAAGAGGCCTGTTGTGCTAGTGAAGATGTTTGATGACCAAGACTCCATTCAGTCACCCCGGAAACGGCCTCTCTTGCCTCTGCCGGCCCGGGAGGAGACTAGCCACCGCGGGTTCAGACGGAACCTCTCCTACGACTCTTCTCTGCCACGCCACACCTACCAACTGCCAAAGAAAGTCGAGGAGGACTACTTGAGGGTTTACCACAAGTTCGTGTGCCAGAACAAATCGGCTCCCTTCGACGCCCTTCCTTGCCGTCTGTGTGGAAGAGGCGCGGAGGCTGGGAGGACCGCGTCTTTCACATCGTTGGCAGCACTCGCCTTGTCACCCCACCGTTCCATCCTGAGGAAGCGCCACAGGGAGCAGAGGTGTGACGGCCACCGGCAGCCCAAACGCCTGAGGTACGAGAACTACGCCTACTCCCCAGGGTCCAAGCGTCACAGCGATGAGATGCTGAGACGCCGCCAGTTGCCCAAACCCAGCGCCGACCCTTACAGCCCGAGTAAACACAGATCCCAGGAGTCTACAGCGTACCTGGAGGCCTGGATGGACCAGCACCAGCCTCTCTTCTCTTCGGGTGAGCCCCAGTTGGAATCTGGCAGGTTATACAGGCACAGTAAATCTGAAAGCTTTGGCTGGTATTTAACTTTTATTAAAAACTTAGTTTTCTTTTTGCATAAAATTGTCACTATGTTGTGATAGTATGAGGCAGATAATCTTAAAAATTGAGTTCCTCTGGTTTCACCCAATGTTGTTTGCAGAAATATTGCTCTGTCAAAAACAACCAAACAGAGCAGAGAGGAGGGTCCTAGTGCTGTTAATCACCCTCATGTACACATTGCTCACACACCACTGTCTTATCTACCTCCTCATCAGCAAAGTCAGCCAGGAATGTTAAAGCTGGTTAGCATAGCCACTGATGACAACAGATTAAGGTTTTCTGTAATGGTGAGTTGTTTCTCTGCCACTAGGACATTGAGCAGCGTGTACACAAAGTTGATTGACAGCGTTTTCCTGGTGCTGATTGTTTCTGACTGGGAGCTGTGCTTTCCTGCAATAAGAGATTTAGGATTTTCTTCTCTTTTTTTTTTTTACATCTTCACAACATGGTGAAAATTAATATGTAAAAAAAAAAGGTCTTTTTATAAAAGTGAAATACTCTAGCCTAAAGTCATTCAATGCCTGAAACTTGATTCATTACACATTTTTTTTTATTAGTGTGCCTTACAGCTGATGAAAACTTGAAACTTACATAAGACTCAATAATAAATTTTAACACATATCAAGGAGATGGTCACAAACCCAAAAGGATAGTAAAGCCACAAAAGATCATTCATGCTGAAGAACCTGGCTTCAAATATAAAAAGGGAAGCTTATCTGGCTAAAGAGGTAAAGAACTGATCTATTCAGTGGTTCAGAATCCCCATTCAGATTAAATTTAATGTTTTATTAAGTCCAAAATCAGTGCAGCCATCTCCAGTGAGATTTTAGAAAACTTCCTGCTGCTGAGTTTCCAGTTGCTGTGAGCCATAAGAAAACATACAGACATTTGAAGCAAGTCAGTCAACAATGAAGCTGAAGTAACTAATAAATTCACTTAGTTATGTAAACTGTGATGCACTTGTATGTGTTGAAATCACTTTTTCTGCCTCTCAACAGGAGGTCGACTTGAGAATAATGCATGTGATGGCTTCTCTCCCAGGTGATTTAAGTCCTTTGCAGATGTTCAGCTTTTCCCCTCATCTCAACATCTTTAATCACCAGCTTTGCTTTTTCAACAGAAACTGGAGATAAATCGAGATGAACAAGAACGTGCCTACAGTCGATCCTGTGCAGAAGAACCGTTTTCAGATCCAGATGAATTATGTCTTTAGAGTGGCTGTAGTGTGGCTTTTATAGCAGTCTGTTCTTGTTCTTTTTGGATCATAGCTGAATCTAAAGTGTTCTGAATCTTTATTACTAATTGATTATTACATATAAAGTATATATCGTTAATCTCATTGTTCAAGTTTTTATGTTTGCCTTTATTAAAGTTTCAAAAAGTATCAAGTTGGCAAAAAGAATAAATTCAATTTAAAGACACTGAGTAAGAGTTTAATTTCTTTTTGGTCTCCACTTTCTTACACATTTTAATGCTCCAATATGAAAATGCTTGGGATACAATGTTTTTTTTTCCTAAACATATTTGATGTTTAAACATTACAAAGGAAACAAAAATACATAGTTATTAGTGTGCTTAGAAAATTAATCACACATTCAGTAATTTAGGAAAAGAAAAAGTGTTGTAAAGTTCAACCAAAAGCAGCATGTTGTCACCTTCCTGAAATAGTGGCGAGTCATTTTTTTTTACCAAAAGATGATTTAGGCAAAAAAAAAAAAATCACTTGGCAAAAAAAATTACTTAAACCATTATTTTAGGAAGGTGACAATTTTCAAATAGTTTAAAGTTGTGAGCAGAGAATGCAGAAATGCCTGCGCCGTAGTTGTGGAACAGTTTCTTTACTTCAGATGGCAGGACTGAGTCCCTCCACTATGCTGCTGCTGCTGCTACTGTCCCAGTTACCACTCCAGTTCTACTGGATATTTCCCAGTTAGACAGGCGGTGCAGTGGCCTACTTCCTTGTAGGAGCTGACATTCTCCTTCTGGAAGGAGGAGATTCCCTCCTGGACGGCAGAGACGAGTCCCTCCACGGTCAGATACTCGACGCTGTCGGCGCCTGCGCAGCAGAACGAGCACAAGCAGAGACGAACATTTAAACACGTTCATGTATTGTTTTAAAAAAAAAAATCTAACAAATATACCCTATGTATATTAAGCCTTACCAATATAACCAGCAATGTCCTTAAACTCTGGCTTGTTGGCGATGAGCTCCTCTTTGGTTGGGATGTTGATGCCCATGTAGCAGGGGAACTTGATGGGTGGAGACGCCACCCTGATGTGAACCTGCACAGCCAAGGGTCTTCAATCACTATCACGGTTTTGTTTATATCAATCATTAAACACTGAAGTTAACATAAAAGTAGTGAGTACTATTTTTATTAGTGATTTTTTTTCACTTCAAACTTAGTTATAAAACATGACATTCTTTGTGTATTGTCATGTCTCAGATTGGCTGCACAGAAAGTCAGAAAGGCTAATAAAAACAAATTGCCTTTAAAAAAATAAAAAATAGAGATTGATTTATGTGTGATTTTAGTGGAACGGAACAAATTTCTTCTGTCTGGACTGCATTTGGTCATGATGCTTCCAGCAGGTAATTTCTAGCTTTTTAATTATGTTATATGTGGGGATTAAAAAAAAGTTAGCATGTTTAGTCTATCAAATGTTCGAAAGAACACAATCCACCCAGTATTGTAACACGAGTTTTCTCATTTTTTTCCTAGCAGATAAACGCTTGCAAGTCACTGAAAGCTGCAGTTTGTAACTTTTATAAAAAATGTTTTACATATTTGTTTAAGCTGGCACTATGTCGTCACAATATGTTATGAGAAACATAACATTGTGAAGAAAAAAAAAATGGAGCTCCTCTGCCTTCTCCCAGTGCCAACTATAAACAGCCAATCAGAGCCTGAAGGCGGGTCTTAGAACTGTCAATCACAATCTCCTGTGGCACTGCTACAGCCTTTCCCATCAGCAGATCCTGTTGTGAATGCTAGGCTAGTTAGCATAGCCACCGATGGCAGTAGAGACACAGAGGGTCTCCACACTTAAATTCAGTGATTTCAGATTTAGACATTTAAAATGTCTTCAATTTTTTTTCTTTAACTAGATCTTTCCTTCAGTTGATGCTTAAATTTGTACATTCATTACTTCATCCATTCTTTTGATTATTTAGAAAACAGCAATGATTTAAAAACAAAACAAAAAAAAAAAAAACATAAGGCCAATGCTTTAAGGAAGTAAACAGTCTTTTCATAAGAAATATAATCATTCTCATGATTTCTGGAAAAAAAAAATGCCTTTGGCTTATTGTAGTTTCTTCAGGGAATTAAAGAAAACTATTCTTGATGATTATCAAGATATCAGCTTCCTTTGTCAGGCAAAAGTGTGTATTTAGCAAAGTTTATTTAGCTTAAAATTGTTTACAGCACAAGTGTAAAGGCACTAAAATCATACCGAGCTAAAAAACAAAAATGTGGGTAAAAATTATCCACACTTATCTTTAACTCGCTTATGCTATTTTATTATAATTTCCTTAGATTTATTTATTTCACAATTTTACAAAGGTCTTTAAAAGAGCTTCATTAAAACAAATAGAAACACTACAATAGCAGAGACAAGCTGATAACACCTCACTGCATACATCTCCACAGAGCTAGACTTAACTGCAAATTACAGACCAAAGTGAATAAGTAGAATAAAACCTGAACAAACACTATAAACTGATCTGCAGTTTCTCCAACTACAGGAAACCAACCTCAGTCGCCCCGGCTTCCCGCAGCAGCTTAATGATGGGGGAGATGGTGTTGCCCCTGACGATGGAGTCATCAATAAGCACCACTCGTTTCCCTGCGAAGTTGTCGGTCAGCACCCCAAACTTTTTGGCCACTCCCAGCTGCCGGAGGCGGGTATTTGGCTGAATAAACGTTCTTCCCACGTAGCGGTTCTTGCACAGAACCTCCGTGTACGGGAGGCCGGACTGGGAGAAGGACGACAGGGAGATATTGTGAGTGTTGACGTTTTTCCGTCTTTGAGCAGATGAGTCGAGGACTGACCTGCTGAGCATAGCCCAGAGCAGCAGGGGTGGCGGACTCCGGCACCGTGCTGACCAGGTCCACGTCTGTGGGAGCTTCGATGGCTAACTGGCGGCCGCAGCGTTGCCTCACGGTATACACCATCTGCCCTGCGGTGCGGTAATATCCGGTCACTATAGAGCGGCTGCGTTTCCATTACAAATGTGCGCAAAAGGTTTTCGATATTCCGCTAATGTCGACAAAACTCAATTTCGCAATTGCGGCGTTTCCATTGAAAAACGCAATGAAAATCACGTGAATAAGTTTGCTAACGCGTCATAAAAATAAAAAAAAACATACCGCGTCATCATCTTCCTACCACTTCCTGTCGTCTTCTTCGTCTTTTCCGCCACTAATAACATCCGGTTTGATCACATGACTCGTGTGATGTGAAAAAGTGTTTCCATTGTCATTTTGCAAAATACACTAACTTCGATACGTCGGGTAAAAAAACCACCTTATCTTAGCGCAGAAACCTTTTTTTTTAAATAAAAAAACATAAGTTTTTTGTTTTTCAAAATTTATGTTTTCATTAAGGACATTTATTTTTTGTACTTCCAATTTACGCAATTATACGCGGTTTAATACAGAAATATTCATACCTTCAAAAATGGAGTCTGGTCTGGCAAAATAAACGTATTCAAAGATGCAGAAGGCGGGCAGGTCTCCTTCAGGGCGAGGAACGACGCTTAGGGACTTCACTCCAAACCTGGAGATCTGAACTATTTCTCCTGGTAAGACCTCCCTGTAATACCTGAGATGGACGTGGCAATGTCAGAAACTAATACAGACTAGAGTTATGGACATAGGGGGAAACATTAAAAGCAACAAAGATTACTTTGCTCCGATGGACTGGAAGCTGCAGGACTCTGATGACACAACCCATCCCTCAGTGTCCTCTTCTCCTGCACCTATCCAGGGAGCAAAGAGTCAAGTTAATCATCCACCAGCAGCTATCGGACCTCTGACGAAATCAAATCCCAGGGTGCTGAAGCTCTTGTGAAGCTCCCCGTTTGTAAGAAAATGAGTTCAGAGGGGAAAAACGTGGACACCATCAATGAAATGCTGATCCAACGTCTTTATTAGAAATCTTCATCTGGCTTCCCATCAGCCTGGACTAAACCTTCACTTCTCCTAGTTTCACAACACAATTAGAGTAATATTCTAAACAAGTGAAAATCAGACAGCAAAAACTATTCAAATACCTTGACTGTGAAGCCTAGAGATGGGAACAAGCCTTCCTATGGAGAGGGGCCGGTTCCCATACGGGTCACGCACCGCGTAGATGACATCTTTGAACATGATCAGCAGCGAGTAAGAGGTGGGCGTTTCCGTCATGAGGTTTTTAATTCTGCAATAGAAGCAAACTAAAAATCAGGTAGGGAAACAATGCGAGGAGGTGCATTTCCGCAACGTCCAGCCTTGGTGGTCACCTGGCGACCCAGTCAGGTGTGTCCAGCTCCTCCATGGGCGGAGTCAGTGCCAGCAGCTGGGTGATGAGCTCGCTGTCTGAGCCGGTGGAGAGACCGACTCCATGGCGCATTACCTGCACCACAAAGTTAAGAGTAGGAGCATTAGATTCAAAATGTGCTCAAAGCTGCTGTTCAGATAGGCGTTAAAGGGGCAGTATTATATGTTTTTCAGGCACATAGAATCACAATCAAGTAATTATGTTACCTTCAGTTGTTATAAAAATGCTACGTATATAAAACACGATTTAAAAGAAATTTTACTTTGTAATTGTCTTGAAATTGGGAACTCCTGCTATTTCGGAAACTCTGCCTCCAAGACGTCATCACAGTACTCCTCTATTAACCCTTTAACAATGTTTTTGCCAGTGTTTCACTAAGGAGTAGCTCGTATAATGAACTCAGTAGATGTGCAGTGCCACAAGGTGTTTGCCAATTGCTGCTGACTAGTCTGAAGGAGCTGAGTGGGGGAGTCGTGGGCAGGGCTGCTCTGACACAGAAAGACAAAAAAAAAAGAAAAGCCCAGGGGAGCTTAGTCTCTGAAGACAGTGCTAGGTCCACCCAGGTGTTTTGTACAGCTGAATGGTTGCCATGGGAGATTGAAGAATTTCTCAAACATGCATGAAGAAATAAAGGCAACACTTTAGGTATGTTTTGATGAGCCACAGTCACCCCTTATAATGCTCATCCTCACCTTTTTTCTTAAGGCACGCGAGTTGACCAGCTCTCCATTGTGCGCCACGGCGATCCTGCCGTGCAGCGTGTCGACCACAAAGGGCTGGCAGTTCTGCAGCTCCGAGAACCCGGTCGTTGAGTAGCGCGTGTGGCAGATGCCAAGGTTCCCGTAGCGCAGTTGGAGCAGAGCCTCTGGTGGGAAAGCGGTGCTCACTAATCCCATGCCCTGAGAAATGCCGAGAGGGATCATTGTTTGAAATCAGACGATGATTCGAGTGAGAAAGGGCCTCGAAACAAACCAGTCCCGGAGAGGTCCGAGCGGCCATTAAAGTGATGCAGGGTGAAGTGTTTACGTATAAACCGAACGTGAGGTGTGTGATCTGGGGCCACGTTTAATGCGTGTGTGAATTAAACAACTCGTTCACCTTGTGGCTCGTGTATGTAGGCGGACTGGCTCCATTGCTTGTGACAATCCCAGCACTTTCCTGACCTCTGAGGAAACAAAAACAAAATCGTCAATTTTGCTAAGATGGAGTCCTGATAAAAGATTCCAATAAGACCGGACATGCTCCAACAAACTCAGCTCTGATAATGCGCCTTGAGGCGGTTCAAACCGGTTTGATTTAAGCAATGAAGAAGAAAAGAGAAACCACAGCTGGAGGAGGGGACACACACACACACACACAAAGAATAGAACAAAGGAGCTTCTCATTTGTGGAGCTGCCATTCATGGAGAGTCGTCTTGCTGCAGTTTCAGTCCATTTCACCAAGCTGCTTCTCAGATTACACTTGATCCCGCCCCCTCTGCACACAGCTTAAGCCAGTGGTGAGGCTGCTTTTCAGCATGTAGGCGTTGCTCTCAGGCTTAACCGCCTGGTTGCCTAGGGAACCGGGCAGCAGAGACAAAAAAAAAAAAGAAAAAAAAACAGATAGAAAGGGGGGGCCGAGGAAACGAAAACGTTTCCAGGTCAGCTCGAAACATGGAGAGAGGAACAGAGAGACAAAGAGGGACAGACGGGGAGGTGGTGGTGGAGGAGCACGGCTCGCTGGAGAGGCCGTGGGGGGAAGCAGAGGTGCTGGCTCTTGTGTCAGTGTGGGATGAGGTTGGAGCTCAGCACGGCGCAGAGAGCAGGGGCACGTTCGAGTTGATTTCAGAGCGGCTGAGGCGGCTCAGCGTCGTGCGCGGCTGGAGGGAGTGTCAGGCTAAAAGCAGGAGTCTGGGACTTCAGAGCAGGAGGGCTGACGCGGCCGCGGGCACGTCAGCCGGCTTTGCCCCGGGACTGGATGGAAGGCCGGTGGAGGCCATCTACATTTCCTCAGTCTCAGTGCCAATGAATGAAGGTAAATCTGGGGTTAGCACAAACCGTAGCACTGCCTAAACCGTTCAGCTTTGCTTAAAGAGCAAGCATGTTCTACAAGGTTTGTTTGTTTTTGGGTTTTTTTTTGCCTGCTTGCTCTAAAAGCTGAATTATTTCCCCAATTCAAAAAAAAAAAAAAGTTTTAACAAATGTAAAAGTAGAGATGCACTGATTTAGAAAATTCTAGGTCGGGTATCGGTGAAAATGTGCTCGATATACAAGGGCAGATCTATTCAGTCTAATTCTACGCTTTTTGCTCATGGTTTTTTATTTTGCATTATATTTTGAATTCCTAGCTGTGCTTTAAAGAAAGTTTGTTGCAGTTTATTTTTACATGTTTGACCAAGGTAGTCAACCTATTGTTTTTATTTATTTTATACTGGGCTGTTGTACTCCTAATTGAACTGACCGAACAAATCCAAAGTTGTGTTGTTTTTACTTGTTTGACCAAGGCTATTGCTGTTTTTAAATGTGCTGTACTGGTGCAGAGTTATCAAATATATTTGTAACTCAGTACATATATGTTTATGTTTACAAAAAAGAAACGTTTTAAGTCAGTTCAGCACTAATTTTCTGTAGAGGTAGACATCAGCCAAAACCAAACCTCAGATATAGACATTGAAACAAGTGGATCTGTTCATCACTAGATAAAAATGTCTGTGTGTCTGTAGGAATAAAGGCTAAAATGCATCCCAGTCTTCCTCTCACGCCAAACGCGACCGAAGAAGGTGGCCGCCACTGGACGGACGACGAGGTGCGGGCGCTGCTATGCGTCTGGGCCGACCGGTGCGTCCGCGAGCGCCTGAAGAGCACGCTGCGCAACAAGTGCATCTTCCAGGAGATGGCCCGCCAGATGCAGAGAAAGTTCGGGGTGGTGCGCAACTGGAAGCAGTGTCGGACCAAATACAAGAACCTGAAGTATGACTACAAGACGGCGAAGAGCGCCCACGCCGCAGCGGGCAGTGGCGCCGGGGGCCCTGGGAGGTATATGAAGTTTTTTGAAGAGGTGGAAGCCATCTTGCTCAACCAGGGTCTGGAAAATGGGACAGAGGAGATGCAAAAGAGACTATACAACGGAGACGCGACGGCGAGCCAGCTACAGACGGCGCCAGGCAACACGAGATCCATCACGACGTCAGACAACGAGATCATCATTGAGATTGAAGATGGTGGGCGTTTCTGATGGATTACACACCATACATTCAAATTCAGGAGAATTAATTTTTCTGTATTATATTTTCAGACGACAACAGTGATGATTATGATATCGATGGAGACATAGAAGCACAATGGAGAGGCACAGGTATGATATAATGTTTCAGTCTAATTCACTGTGTAACATTTGGAAAATGTTTATATTTCTGACCTTCATTCTTCTTCACATTACCTAAAAGTTTTATCCATCCATTCACCCAACAGCCATCCATCTTTGTTCAAAATCCAGCATCCACTTGCGTGCTAAATCCAACCGTTTGCTCATTTGTGTATTCATCCATCCATTGTTCTCCATAGTGTATTCACCTATGCATCTATCAATCGTCTGTTTGTCCATTGAACATTTATCAATCAATGTTCATTCATTTCCATCGTCTGTTAATTAATCCAAGCAGTGGATCCAACCATCCAGTGTCAATTTATCCACTTGACAACATTCCATGATCCTTCTAAGACTGAAACAGTAAATTAGATTAATTGTGATGACTCTATTCTTGAATTGTCATCTAATTTAGTAAATTGATTATCATTTACTGGAGTATTCAGACTCTGCTAAGAACAGAGTCAAAGCTGATATTAAGCCAAAACTGCAGAATATATAGTTTGTATTTAAGATGAAAATCCTTTGTTTGTAAATAGGTTGTAAAGAAGAAGGAGGTAAAACATATTTAATATATATAACTTCAAATTAAGTACAAAAAAAATCTCCTTTTAAGCACCTTCTGCTTTAATCAACAGATATTTCCTGTTGCTTTGATGTTAAAGTATTTTTTGGTTCAGATGCATCCTTTTCTACAAATGATCAAACATTCTGTTATTGTAATGCTATTATTGCATTTTAGATGATAAAATATTTCTTCTATTATTTAAAGAAAAATGAATTTGGGTGCTTATTTAATTTTTTCTATATTGTATAAAATAAGCATTAGTGGTAATCCCTTAAAATCCAATCAATCAACTACTAAAATAATTGTTAGTTGAGGTGCCAAATCCAAGCTTGTTCTAAGGGATCCTGTTCCATATTCACAGCATCCCTTTGTATCTGCCATAAATTTTAGATTTATACAATGAAGTTGGGTAAAAACGACCAAGTATCCTCAAAAATTATAAAATTTTAACAAAGCGAAATGTGCAGGAACTCTG
Source organism: Girardinus metallicus (assembly GCA_903067095.1). Taxonomy (NCBI): domain Eukaryota; kingdom Metazoa; phylum Chordata; class Actinopteri; order Cyprinodontiformes; family Poeciliidae; genus Girardinus; species Girardinus metallicus. The sequence goes on from CAEGAE010098750.1 coordinate 41,384, forward strand.
GATCAAAGAGATGTTTACTACCTCTATTCTTCTGCACTACAGAGGCCCATTTGACACAAGCAGACTCCCCGAGCTCAGACCAGTTCCACGTGGTCACGGTGTCGGACACTGGCCGAAACTGGAGCGACCAGGAGGTGCAAGCTCTCATCCAGGTGTGGTCCGACGAACGCGTGTGCAAGCAGCTGGAGAGCTCGACCAGAAAGAGGGACATCTTCGTCCAGATCTCCAACCGGCTCATGCAGCAAGGCATTGAGCGCGACTGGAAGCAGTGCCACACCAAGTACAAAAACCTCAAGTACCTCTACCGGTCCCTTCAGAGGAGCAAGACGGACGAAGCCGAGCGGAAGCGCCTCATGAGGTTTTATGATGAAGTGGACGCCATCATGACGCACGCCCCAAATGGCTCGCTACGCGGCAGGGGGGCTGCTGACACCTCGGATTCGGGCCCATTCCCAGTCTTGCAGATTTGTGAGGAAAACCGTCGGGTTGACGTTTTAGCAAAGTCATGCAGAGGACCAGCAGTGGAGGAGAAAACTTGTCGTAGCGATTCTGGCCTAGTCATAGACACTGATGATCTGAGGCTGCGAGAAATCAGGGAGCACCAGTCGGATCAACATCACACCCCAAAGAGTGAGCTGGTCCCATTTTGTCTTATTACTATTAACAGACCTTTAGCTCTTCAGCCAAAACAGAAATAGGGACTTAAACCAGCCGTAAAAACGAGGCCGCGTTTCACTCTCAATATCTCTATCTGTTTTAGAATAAAATCTCAGTACTGCATTGCTTTAATAAAGTAACGCGTTCTACGCACCGACCCTTAAAATAGGGTCGGTGGGGTTTGGACTTTTATCTACAAAGTAAAAGTCCAAACAATTTCTGAAGAAATTTAAATAGGGCCTGTCAAAGTGAAATGAATCTGAGCTTGTAAAGAAGAATTAGGTTCAGTGGGTTTAATCACTCAAGCCTAAACTGTTTGTTGTTTAAAACAACAAACAGAATTAGCCAAAATGCTAAGGTTAACTAAAGTATTCACTAAACTAGAATGTTGACCGCCAGTAATGTTCTCCATCTACGAAGCAAACAACAGTCCGCATGCTAAAGTAAGCTACGATGCTAAGGTTAGCTGAAATGTAGTCAATAGCATTTGGGGTATCATTAGCATGCTGACTCACACTGACTTACTCCATTCACTACACATAGTTTAGCTTTTATATCAAAATGAGCTAAAATGTTAATGCTATGACTTTTCCTAGCATATTAACTTACAGTAACATATTCAATTGACTAACAATAGTGTAAAGGCTAAAATGTGCCAAAATGCCAATATTAAACACTTCTATCATCACCATTTACTAATATTAGCAACTTACTACTTTCATTATTGTAAGGGTAGCTAAAATGCTAATTTTGAGTATAAAGCTAATGTTAGCGTGAGGTAGTAGCCCAAACATATCCCCCAATATTCAAGACTTAAAATTGTGCACCAACTTATTTAAACATTCACATTATCAATACCCTGAAAAGCCTGAAGAAACTAGGTTAAAAAAAAAAGATTAAGCTGTTGCGTTTACTTCCTCACTGTTTTTTTTGCTGCATGGTGTTTGCAGGCCCCTCTGAGACTCTGGCGGGAAAAGACGTCAACTTTCCAGCAAACAGAGGAACGAAGAGAAAAGCTGTGGATCAAGGTTGTTAAAAAAATCCCTCCTTTCTGTCATCACTGAGCATGTCCCATGATGTCTCGAAATGAGCCAGGGCTCTGTCCCGTGATTTGCTACAGAGGCTGATAACGAGACGAGGATATAATTGTAGCAAGAAACGAACACAAAACAAATAAAAGACACGCACAATGCCAGATTAGGTCGACTGTGACGCAAACTATGTATGAAGGACAGTAATGACATCACAGCATGCCGATGTTTTTACTTTCAGACTCCACACACCAGAAACCAGCGAAACTACTGAATGCAGGCCGTGCTCAGGGGGAGGCACAGTGCAAAGAGGAGCAGGAGCATGTTCCCATAATAAAGATCAAATCCGTGTGCTCCATGGCCCACTCTAATCCACCCCCGAAAACACAGGTAATCGTTAGAAACCAGTAAAAAAAAAAAAAACCCAACAACTTCTCAAGCGTTACAGGCTGATCATTCAAATAGAAAGTGTGACAATTCCTATTTTTGCCACTACTGGCACTACCTGCAATATGAAATGTAACTGTGAAGCGCATTAAGTCATTTTATTGATTTAAATCACATGCAAATCTAACATTAACTTAAAACTTTTAATTAAGTGAAAATGACGTTTCAGCCAACGGTGATTCTCATTCGACGCGTCTCATTCAAGGCTGTATGATGAATATCAGCTTAGTAAAATTAAATTAGTGTGGACGGTTGAGGGTGTAGCAAAAGGAAAAGAAAAGTGATGTCATCACTGCACGTCTCAAGGGGTTTTTATATGGTTTATTTGCATGTCCAGTTAACGGAAATCCATTTTAACCGTCTCTAGCTTAAAATTATACATATTAATACTCACAATATCTGGATTACTACACATTAGTTACACAGTTGGGTCTTTTTTCTTGTAGAATGGGCCTCATCAGATGAGTGTGTGTGTGTGTGTGAGGAGGCAGGGGGGGCTGCAAAAGGAGCCCGCCCAGGGCACAATTCATCCTATGACCGCATCAGCATCAAGTCAAACTTACTATGAAGCAGAGTTTTAATCCAATACATAGCACGCCTTCGCTTTCTGTTTCTGTCACAGAAAAGGGTTATACGTCACAAAAAAGGCATTACAATTTCTTTAACATTTTATGTGTTAATCACGAGCAAATTTTTGTTTTCTCTTCTTTTTGAGATGAAATCAAACTAAGTGGCCAAGATGTTCTTAGAAACTTGTTAGAAATGAACTGACATTAAAAAAAAAAGTTTGAATTTCATCAATGAATTTATCAAACATAGACAAACCCGGCCAGTCCTGCAGTTTTCTTTCTCTGTGTGAATTACATCACACATGTTGACCTGGCTACATGAAATTAAGAAACTCTTTTGTAGAACAAATTTCAAATTGATAAATGTGAAGATTAACGTTAAAAAAAATAATAATAATAAAACATGAGAAAAATGCAAAAAATTTGCTCAGCACTGATCACTTGCCTTATGTGACGTCACCAGAGGCAAGTGCACCTGGAAGTTTGTTTTTGGGAGGGTAGACTCTACATTGCATAAATAGCGATTCCCGGCAAAATAAAATTTGACATGTTGTACTGTATGCAAAAACCTAAATATAAAGCGGCTTTAATGGCTTTTAAAGAAAGAAGTCTGAGTAGTAACCTTAAATGTTTTACAGCCTTTAAACCTCATACTTACAAATATTGAGTGGACTCAAAACGTCACACAAACGCTCTAACGCAAGTAATAGTAAATTTTAAATATATAAAATGTTTACAGGTTTGAGTTTATTTAAGCTCATGACAAAAGAGTTCAGGTAGCCATGCTTGCATTATTATTATTTTTTTTTCTCTCCTGAACTTGACACTGGAGAGCAGCCAGTCAGTGGAGCCATTAGCCAAAAGATGATAAGTTATCCGTCGTTACTCAAGGCAAACCTTCACGACGCTTACCTGTGCTGTAACGCCACCAGTCCCAGAGTGAGAACCTGGGCCACCTCTAGCTGCGTGGGCCACTCTCCGGCGGCCACGCAGCCGAAAACCCCGCACTCCTCCCCGATACCGGACTCCTCAAACTCCATGCTGGCCCCGGCGCTGTGAGTCCAACGGTTACCCCGTTAACCCCGAACGGACGGTCTCGTGCTTAATTGCCGCGGAGCGAAGCAGCGTGCGCGTGCACGTACACTGTTGAGTCAACACGTGCTTTGTGTGACACAACGTGGCGAACAAAAACAGGTCAGCTGACACCGTTTTTAACTCGCCATCACGAGCCCGAAACGCACTAATTCAATCAAGGGTAAGGGGAAAAAAAAAGGTTAAGACGGTTTTTTACCGTAGAAACAAGACGTCCTAACGCTTATCATGAATGAATAAACCCGCATTTGATCACAAACACAAGAGTTTGTACTATCCTGCTTGGTCACTAGACCTGCTGTCTCGTGTTGATCTGGTTTTAGACAGATCGATTGTCTTATCGAACTTAAAAATGGTGGCACTCCAAAGTTTTTCTCCTTAAAATTATGTGCTGGAGCATCCTGAACCCATGTGATTGCAAAACGCTACTGTGATTGGCTGAGGGAGTCTGTGGAAGGCTGTGATTGGCTGTCAGTGAACGTAAGACGGGGCTCGGCTCCCTCCCCTCTCCTGCTGCATGCCTCTACGCCTCCTTGCTGCTGCTCCTGACAACTTTCTTTGGCTTGTACTCTAGGACAGTTTGAGACCGACCAACGCGATGGCTTCAAGCACAGGTACTGCACTACTACTAAAGCAATTCATGCTTTAGTAATTAAACGCCACCAGCTTGATTTCTCTTTTCGCTGTTGTGCGTGATTTCAGAGTTGAACATCGGCCAGAAACTGAGTGAGGGGAAGACAAAGCAGATTTTTGAGCTGGTGGACCAGCCGGGGCTGGTTCTGGTGCAGTCCAAAGACCAGATCACCGCTGGGAATGCAGCGAGGAAGGATCAGATGGAGGGCAAGGCTGCCATCGCCAATAAGACGACCTGCTGCGTGTTCAAACTGCTCCAGGAATCTGGTGAGGACTTGGTGACGTTTGTGAACCCAAAGGTGTTGGTGCTGCAGGTTGCAGCGTGAGCTGGTGCAGATGTGTCACATTTGCCTTCAAGCAAGTTTCACACAAATTCCTCAAGATATTTTAGGGATATGCCCATTATTCCTCCCACCTACTCTCTGACAGCATCAAGAAAAACGAACCTATTTAAGACCTGTCACGATGACGAATTTAGCTTGACGATAAATTGTCACATAATTTATTGCAATACTCAATAATATTGTTGTTTAGAGTCCATTTTCAAGTGATATAATGGTGATGGCATAAGAATGCAAAGGCATTTTTATGCCATCTCAAAAATCAATAAAATTAAAATTATAATGAACATTTAGCATTAGAACTGAAAGACATTTTATATACCTTTAAATAAAATGAATTGTGAAGTTTCTGTAGACAAAACTGTCTTATTTAAAAAAAAGGGCTGGTTGAGACAATACACCGGACTGAAGAAACGATAAATCATGCAAATGGAAATTATTGAATTTGTTTTCATTTTTCAAGCGATTTATTGATTTATTGCAACAACCTTAGTTTTATTAGCAGCTGAGTACTATTGATTGACATGAATGCTGGGGTGATCCCGATTGGGAAGGCCAGAGATCATTAAGGTGACCACTAAGGACAAGAAAGGACCACTTGGCTTTGACCTGTTTGCCCTGAGGTAACGTCAGGTGTTTGCTGTCTGTAAAGACAAGGTACTCCTATGAATAAATTTATTTCCAAATCACTCGTTTTCTCTGCCTTTATGCAGAAGTAACTGGCTAATTTGCTGCCATGTGCCTCTTCAGTCTGGAGTATGTAAATCAAGCGGCAGTCGGGTCCGTCTTGTGACTTTCTTCTCATAATTCACCAGAACGGGGCCAGTCACGTTCTAATTAAGCAGAATTACATTGAGGGATGGAGCCTGTCTTTACACTGCTGATGGCTTTTTGAAATTCTCTCTGTTTAAACAATCAGCCATTCAGCTCTTGTAATGATGACTGAGCCGTTTTATGTTATCATCTTTTGTTAACTACTGTGGAAAGGCTGGAAGTTTATTGGTGTATTTTATATGTCAGGAATGGCAAATTAGAGCTGCCCTAGCCAAGCCACTCATCCCTTTGTTTTTGCCCATTAAAAAAAACACAAAATAACAGATTTGGGATGGCCATTTGGAACGAACCATTTGTACAGCCGTTCATTTGACATGCCCTTCCATCCCTTTGTACATTTGTTCGCTTGTATAGCTACTGATGTATCGAAGTTTTGTGTTTTTAAGGCAATACAAACAAATATTTATTTCTGTTTAGTACTTTCACACTTGAGCTAAATTTGAAAAATATGGTCAAGAATGGGCTGGAATACATTTCTAAAGTCCAAGGCTGGAAATAAGTTCGAGCGTTTCTTAACATCCATCTTGTTCTGCAGGGATCAAGACCGCCTTTGTGCAGCAACATTCGGAGACGGCGTTCACCGCCGCCCACTGTGAGATGATTCCCATTGAGTGGGTGTGTCGCAGAGTGGCGACTGGGTCCTTTTTGAAAAGAAACCCGGGAGTCAAAGAGGGTTACCGCTTCACCCCACTGAAGATGGAGATGTTCTTCAAAGTAAGCGCGAAAGCTCACGATGATTCAAATCGGCCGTCTATAAATAGGCGTGAGCTGAATGACTGTTGCTCTCTTTAGGACGACGCCAACAACGATCCTCAGTGGTCCGAGGAGCAGGTGTTGGCGGCCAAGTTCAGCCTGGCTGGGCTCACCATTGGTCAGTGTGAGGTGGACATCATGAACCGCAGCACAGTGGCCATCTTTGAGATTCTAGAGAAGGCTTGGGCTACTCAGAACTGCACCCTGGTGGACATGAAGGCAGGTAGTCCCCCCCGCCCCCTCCTGGTTATTTACGCTGCCCAACAACAGAACTTATTTTATTTTCCTATTTAAATCTTTGTAGATTGAGTTCGGCGTGAATGTTAAAACACGGGAGATCGTTCTCGCTGACGTCATCGACAACGACTCGTGGAGGCTCTGGCCGGCTGGTGATCGGAGCCAGCAGAAAGATAAGCAGGTCAGAAATTATTATCATCTTTATTGAATGATGACACACCTTCAGTGAACTGTTAACGGCTAAAATGTTTTGGGGTTGTTTGTTTTTTTTTTTGTTTTGTTTTTTTCCCCTAGGTGTATCGAGACCTGAAAGAAGTTACTCCAGAAGCAATGCAGATGGTGAAGAGGAATTTTGAGTGGGTTTCTGAAAGGGTTCAGGTAGGATCAACTAAATCCTAGCAATGCTTTGGTTTAGTGCAGCAGATAGTTGAATATTTCAGCTAAATTTTTCACATGCTAGTCACTGAAAAAATTTAAGATGGTGGCAGTTTTCCAAGATTCATACATAATTGGACCCACAAGTCATATTTACTGATGATGTTTTGATTGTCATCATGGAAAATGATTTTTACACTTTCCAACTAGGTGAAAGCGTTTAGTGTCAAATCATAGCCTACATATTTTGAGCAACACAAATGATGTATATATTTTTTTTCTGGTGGACATTTTTCAAAATGATTATTGTGGAGTATATATATTTTCACTACAACTGGCAATGGTTATTGTCAGTGGTGGGCACAGCTAGCCACTGACATCCAAGTCTTAAAATAGGGAACAGTTTATGGCAATAATTGGTTTAAGAGTCAAATGGCAGCCATTTCGAAAAATGTCTGTCATTCTGAAATTCAAGAGGTTATTGGGGAAATATGAAAAAACATGCGACCAGAAGGATGAGCTTACAGATTGTTGTTCTTGTATCCACCCTTGAACAGTTTTTACAGTACTCTGCAGCACTAGTTGGTGTTCTTCTTCTCAATGTGGGTATTGATCCCTGTGTTATCTGTAGCTCCTCCTGGAGCCCCAAGCCAGCGGCCGGGTGGTTGTTCTGATGGGCTCCACCTCTGATATGGCTCACTGTGAAAAAATCAAGAAGGCCTGCACCTCCTACGGACTCCCCTGCATCTTGAGGGTCACCTCTGCTCACAAAGGCCCAGATGAGACCCTCCGTATTAAAGCAGAATATGAAGGTATGCATTTCTTAAGATGAGAGGGCTAACTGAGTGGTGGTTTTGCCCCATCCCTCATCTCTGTCTTTTTTTTATTATTATTATTTTTCAGGTGAAGGGGTACCTATCATATTCGTGGCTGTGGCTGGCAGGAGTAACGGCCTGGGGCCAGTGATGTCTGGAAACACCGCTTATCCCGTCATCAACTGCCCCCCTCTCACTCCAGACTGGGGAGCACAAGATGTTTGGTCATCCCTCCGTTTGCCGAGTGGTGAGCAGAGCGCTCGGCGTCCTGTTTGTTGTACCATTAATGGGAGACGGGTTGATCCGTCACAAGCTTTCTTGTCTTCCGTGTCCTCCACAGGCCTGGGCTGCTGCACAATCCTTTCTCCTGATGCCGCGGCTCAGTTTGCGGCGCAGATCATCGGCTTGAGCAACCACCTGGTGTGGTGCAAGCTGAGGGCCTCCATGCTCAACACATGGGTGTCTCTGAAACTTGCTGACCAAAAACTACAGGCTTGTAGCCTCTAAGTAGCTTAGACCGACTTGTGCCCTAAACCCATATCATGCCTTTGTCCTTTAACTGTAGATCTTCCTGAATCATTCCATTAAAACAAGAATGAATAAAATGCCCATTTATTTTGTCTGTTTAATCCATCAACTTCATTGGCAGAAAGTAAAATGCAGTATTAGAAGTTTTTCAGGGTTTCCCCCAGTGTAGTGTTGCTTATTTCAGTCTTTTTAAAATGTTTGCATCTTTTAAGACTTTATAGTTGGTGTTCAGGTATTAATCGTCCAATAACACATTATTACGAAGTGATATTTTCAAGTCTCCTGTCAACTTGAAACATTTTTAAACTCAAAAACACGACGGGCCACTGGATGAATGACTGCCGTTGCACCCAACCACCGGGCTTAGCAAGTTTTCTGGTGGAAACCTTTGGTTTTCAGTTCTTTTTACTGGCGTCTGTAATTTTTCAGTCTGATGCTCACTGACCGTATTTTATAAATTCCACATGGTTTTCATGTAGCCTGTTCACATTGGAAAAAATATGAGTTGTGTTGTTCAGACTGTCGTGAAAAAAATCAGATGCTGGTCGCATAAGGGCAAAAAAAAAAAACACAAAAAAAAGCCGATCTCAGTCACTTCAGGCTGCAGCGTGAATGTAGTGGATGGTGTGCATATATAGACGTCAATTTTGTTTTTCTTTTTTGTCTTGTCATAGATTCTCATTTTGGTTTTAACAGTCATTCAAGAATGAATATATTTTGCTCTAAGCTAACCATAGTAATTCAACTATGTAGGGTTGTTATGCTGCTGGAAGTTGAACCTTTGTCTAAAACTTGGGTCTTTTAAAGCCTATGACAAGTTTTCTTCCAGAGTTGCCCTGTATTTGGTTCCCTCCAGGGCCGGATTTAGAACCATAAGAGTCCCTTGGCTAAAACTAGTTTTGGTGCCCTATCCAAAAAGCAAAAAAAAAAACTGTTTCTCATGCAAATTACAGTACCTTATTAGGTAGGTCTACACATCAGCAGGTTTAAGATGTCCTGTGTAAGACGGCTCAGTGTCGGTTCCAAAGAGATGCGTTATAGGTTCAGAATTCTCAAATATTTCAGTATTGTAATAACACAAAATATGGGCCTATGAGCTTTATATAATGTAAAAGATGCATTCATTACAAAAATACTCTAAATCCTTGGCCATCCCCAAATCCTGAAGCCATGGGCTACTGCCCCTGTAAGCCCTTTCTGAAGTCCAGCCCAGCCTCCATCCATCTTTGTATTTATACAATTTCCAATTGTGGAAATATAAGGTACACCCATGAGATGTCCAAAGCTTGGGATATTATTTTAGAGTTTAACCTTCCCAAATGCTATAAGATTAAATTACTATTTATTTACGAATCAGGTGGTTTTCATGAGGAGAGTTCAGAGGAAAAGGGATATGAATACAAATGCAAGCAACACTTTTTATGTTTGAGATTTTTTACAAACTGTCCTTTCCCATGCTAACTCATGTTGGGCTGTCATGTGAAGCACACTTGCGTTTCAACAACACAATTCTGCATTGTAGTTACATAGTCGGAAAAATAAATCTTAAGACTAATTTTGTACACTTTTCATTCAGACAAATTCCCATTTGTGTAATTTGTTGTTGTGCTTTCTATAAATTGCTTTAAAAAAAAAACACAAGGTTGACAAATATTTTTCCTTCTCACTGCTCGTGTTAAAACTCCCACAACACCATCTGCATGACACCTGGTTTGCTCTGAGTATCACCACTGCTGCTTTAAAAAAAAAAAAAGAAACAGAAAAACACTTCGCCACATCTCTATCTCCTGTGCTGCAGGATTTCGGATGAACCGCCAGAGGGCGCCTGAGGCTCATCCTTTCCTGTGCAAAATCTTAACCTTTCATTTCATTCCAGTAGTTTGTAGCCAAGAGAATGACTCATGACTACTGTGCCACCATTTTCTGTTCCTTTCTTATTCTTCTATGATATCTCAGCTTTTCTTCTTGATAAAAAAAAAAAAAAAAAGAGAGAAAAGTATAATGATCCAGGATCTTTGCATGTGTGGGTGGCCGTGGGAGGACAGAAGTACTGTGGGCAGAGTGCACAGATGAGTCCACGAAGAATGAAAAAGAAAGATCTTCATTTTTTAAAATTATTTTAAGTATTCAAACTATGAAGATACAACACAATCACCAACAGCCAACCTCCTTGTTCCCTAACCGAAGAACTGAGACAAATCCAGAGAGCTAGAGTGGACATAATGTCCAAGTCTCTGTGACTCCAGGTTTCCTAGACAACAGTAACATGGCAACAGTCGGTCTATATACAATAATCTGCTTTTCTTTTGCATCTCCTGCCTTGCTATTACTCTGTGGATCTCTTTATTTCCTGTCTGTCCTCGCTGCCCTTCGTGGCTCCTCCGCCGTCGTCACGGATGCAATTACAGATTAAAAGAAATGAGAGCAACGTGAGGTCTTACCCGGTAAAAGGTTTTGGATATCTGCAGAGATGCCTTTACGCTGTGTGTTTCTTTCCTCTACTTTGATTACTTCCCATCTGCTCAAGGTGATAAAATAAAATAAAAAAAAAACTCAAGGCCAACATGAAACAGCCGTTTGAAGACTCAAAAAAAAAAGAAGCATTTTATTTCGCTTTTAAAGCTGTGGCAGTTGGGTATCACATCTACAGCTTATTTACACTCGTGTTTTTTCTTGTTTTTCTTTAAACTTGTGTACAAAAATTCGCCATTTGGACATGATAGCTAGCTTTTCTTCCCATCTTCTCCTGCGCACCGGATGATCCTTCACACCATACTGCGATACCTTCCTGTCGTTTCTCCGGTAAATTCGCACACGCCCCCCCTCCCCCCACTCATCTGTCATTCACATCCTACATCTCTGTCCGCTAAGTGCCGCGTCACTCACTCCCTCCTCCGTTCTGCTGCTTTACTACATCACTTCGAGTTGTTTCTGCTAAGCTATTAAAACTCCTTGCCGCGTGCGATCACAGCGCCCCCAGGTCGTGGCATGAGCGGGACTTCTGTCTCAGGAACTTGCCCACTTCCCTCTCGCGCGGGTACCGCGGCATCAGGCTGGTGAGGAAGCGTTTAGCACGCGAGGTGATGCTCTCTCGCTGACCTCCTCCGCACATGTCCTCCGCGCTGGATCCCGGGGGCCACGGCGGCTGACCTCTGGCTAGTCGCACGGCGGACTCCAGGAGCTCCGGCGTGCGGTGGTCCAGGGAGGCGGAGATCTCCAGATACAGGCAGTTGTAGAGGGCGGCGCTGGACATGGCCTCTGACGGAGACGACAGGGAGAAAGTCAATAAAAACAAAGATTTTATGTGATGGACCAACACTAACTAGTGGAATGAAAATGATGCAAATATACAGATGAAGCTATAGCTTCACAAAACCAGCTTTCACTGCTCTGCAAGTCATTTCTTTGCTGTATTTACTATCTTTGCACTCTGACTGAAATTTCTTTCTGTTCTCTTCAGCAAAATAGCTTTAGCTCAGCCAGTTTGAATGGAGAGCATCTGTAAATATAATTTTCAAGTATTACCTCAATTAGATTTAGGTCTGGGCCATATTAACACAGATACATTGCCTATTAGACGCATTGACTTAAAGGTAGTGAATTATAATGCAATCCTTTATGTTAAATATTTGTAATTATTTGTCATTATTTAGTTGAAATCAGTTTTTATGTAGACATTAAAGTTTTTTTTTTTTGTCAAAAAGCTAAAATAAAGAAAAGCAATCATGTAGAAACTTCACACATCAGACAACCAGTACATGATTTGAAAACAGACATGAATGTGTGGATCAAACACAGGCAGAGTGGGTGGACAGAGGGTCAGTACCCCAAGGTTCGCGTCTTCAGCGTATTTTGGAGTCGTTTTGTATCGTACTGGAAGAAGGACATTTCCTTTACAAACAGAAACAATGCTGCTGTGCTGATTTTTCTGCTATTAGCAGCTATTTTGGCGCCATTAGCAGCACGAACAGTAATCAATATAACCTGCCTCAAAGACCCCAGACACTCGTTACGTTAGGAAGCTTTTGCATAATGAACAGTGCAGTCGTTTCCCACGGCGGGGTGCACTGTGGTTGATTTAAAATGCGACGTTCTTTGCCTGCTCGTGTGTAAATCTGGCAGCTGTGGGTATGATGTCTAAAGAAAGTAGCCCATATTTCAGTTTTGGTTATCAGGACATGTGACTCATGGAGCCACATTAGCTGCATTAACTTGCAAAAACGTCAGTCAAGTTGAGATCTGAACTTTGACTGAGCCATTGCAACACCTTCATAGTTTTCTTTTTTTCCCCACATACAGCTCATCCAGAAAGCTTTCGCGGCGTTTGTTCTCGTTACAGATTTATTCCAAATTCTGTTCAATTAATCTCTCTGCTCAAAATTCCACGCACAAATATCACATTACGACGACGAGGAAAAGAGTCTGGTGCTGCCCCGAATATTTTCAACTTGTCAATAATCTTTCTCGCTGTTGGATAATGTTAGCAAGTGCTCTTTTAACCTATTCCAGGCTGATAGGCGGCAGAGCTCACCACACTCGCTTAAGTAAACAATTTACAGGGCGCACTTACTTGGTGAACCACAAGCCGCTAATTTCCCTCTCAAATCCTATAAAGTAGGAAGGCTGTAATTGGTTTTTCCACACATACAAGTCTCATTTTGTTTTTTTTGTTTTCTTTAGTTCTTTAAGGCACACCTGAGTTTAGACTTAAATAATTGAATACAATTGTTAAAGAACATATCGTTTATCTCGGTGGTTTTTAAAGTTCGAGGCTGCGCCTCCGACGGCTGGAGGAAACATAAAAAAATAAAGATGAAATGATAAAATGGACTGAGCTGAACTTTTCTAATTATAAACACAGTACTAGATCCATACAATAAAAAAAAAAAGATTAAAAAAAGATGACATTGTGAGAATGAAGTTGTAATATTAGGAGAATAAAGGCACAATATTACGACTTTATGCTCATAATACTACAACTTTCTCTGGTATTATAACGAGTTTAAACTCATACGACTTTATTCTGATATTTATGACTTTATTATTGTAATTTTATGACGTTATAACTGTGATTTATTTATTTATTTATTTATTTATTCGTGCATAAATCCTTGATTTATGCGTGGGTGAATGAGTGCGATATCGTGTGTTTCCAGACGCAGTAAAAGGCTTTTTCTGTTTTGTTTTTTTCTTGTGCATAAATCCTTGATTTATGCACGTGTGTTTCCCGATTGATAAAAAAAAACAAAAAAAACATGCACTGCACTTACACCATTAGGATGTTGTTGACTTTGGTGCCAGTGGTGTTTATCAAAATTGATGTGATGTTTAACCTTCGCGTAATGGAGCTAATAACACACTCTGTCACACAACCTGAATGCTGTGAAAGTGTTATGAATGTGAAGAGCCAGCGCACACTCACCACGAACGCTCTTCAGCTCTGACTGTAATTGTGGCACCCTCTACACTCCCACACCGCGGTGAGACACGCAGTTTACATTCACGTTGCTGTTTACTGCCATTACAATAGCAGGGAATCCCGCCACCTGGGGTGAGAGCAAGAGGCGCAAGCGAAACCACGGGAGAGGCGGGCGGAGAACGGAAACGCACCTTGAGCTGTGACCTCGCGCGAGCGAACCAGGTCGCTCTTGTTACCGACGAGGATTATGGGAGTCTGAGGCTGCGTCTCTCTCAGGAGGAGACGGAGCTGGGCCGTGCGGTGGAAGCTGCGCCTGTCGGTCACGGAGAACACCAGGACACACACTTCACACTGGAGAGCCGACAGGTCCTGTGGGAAGGTAAAAACAGACAAAACAAAAATAAAAAAATAAAAAGGTGGAGACTCACTTTGCACTTCAACAAGATGTGGGATAAAAACACACAGCTGTTGCGAGGAATCCCCAGGAGATGCTGCTTTGTGGAACGAGGACGTCAAAGGGAAACAGGACATTTTATTTCAAACCTTAGGGTACAAATAAAGCGTTCCAAAGGTTTTAGAAAAATACTTGCTCTGGTTATCCATCGTCCTTTTGCGATCGGTCGTCTTCTTGGATCAGCTCCTGATCTGAAGTGAAGTTAAAAAATCTGGAGGCGGTCCTCCTCCTTCGTCATTCTATCAACTTTGTGCAACGCACCATTAACACAGTCAGTGAAACAGACCCTCAGCATGATGCTACCACCACCATGCTGGACAGTCGAACAGTGTTGTTTGCTTTTCTAATCGACTTCTCCCAACATACTTATTTGCATTGTTGCGTAATAGTTCAGAAAACCGACCGATTTAAAGGCAACCTACCTAGCAATCTAGCCTAAAAATAACTCTTTGTCAAGCTGCTCTTTGTATATCATTAGAGGTTGAAAATTAGTAAAACATTCATGTCATTGATGAGTGTATGTAAACTTCTGAATGACACTGGAATGAATTGAGAAAACTACTTTAGTCAATGCTGCCATTGCTCCTTCTTTCTTCGTAAAATAAATCTCTGTAGATAAGGACCGGAGCAAACACAAGGCATAAGAAAACTAAGCAGCTACTTGAGGTTAAAAAACAACAACACGGAGGTCCAAATTACTAATAAAACTTTTACATAGGTAAGGTTTACAAATGCACTTTTTTTTTTTTTTTTTTACAAGAAATAGATCATGGGTAATGAAGTTTTTTTCTTAAAGAAAATATTAGCTTTTTTTCCAAGGGAGAGTCTTTGGCAATATTTTAACTTAAGTACTAAATTGTGTAAATGCTTCACAGATTACAAAATGTCAAATCTGTAATCAGTGTGGAATAATTTATTCCAGGTTTTAATAGTCTGTCATTTGAATCCTAACAACGCTGCCCAACCCAGAACAACCACCTGCTCTTTCTCGCAAAGACTACAGACGTCATGATTTCAAATGTGTGCTTGATAAATAGTTGTTGCTGAAGTTGAGCTTTTACCTATTTAAATAAATTTGATCATCAACCAGAGATGCACAAATTCAGTCCAGATTCCATAAAAATAAAAAACACGAAATTAAAATCGATTTTAGTTTGGGAAAATCAGAAGATCTGAAAGATATGCCAAATTTAGCATTAACTACTACCACTTAGCCATGCACTGTAGACTAAAGAGTATTATACCAATTGTTATGTTTAACCTTTAATACATAACTGTGAATAACATAAAGCAGATATTAGTTGGATGTGTTGATTTATGGTAGTCAGAGGGGCCCCGTGTTAAATCCTGTTTGGGGCCCCATACAGGCTCGGATCGCCACTGCTGAGCACCGACTGATGATGACAAGCACGGACGATGTCTCCACTCCAAATTTAAGAACCGCCACTCCAAAAAAAGACAGAGTGCAGCAACAAAATCGTGAGTCTTTGGTATTTTTCACACATCCGTCTAAATCAGAAACGCTAACGCAGTCAGCTGGCACTCCCAGGCTGTGGGCGGCTCAAGCCAACATTCACACAGACGCCTCTGAAACGCACTCGAGGGAAAAGAGGAAGAGCTATGCAAACAAGCCCAGAGCGAGCGGAACAGATGCACATGCTGCAGATTTACTGTCCTCTCCTTTTTTTTTCTTTTTTTTTGTTTTGTCACGACGCCCCTCCAGCCTGGGCAATTATTTTTGCCACAGTGCTGACGAGAACAAAACACTAAAAAAACCCCCCAAAAAAAACCCCAATGATCTCCAGGTACAGAATGGGAGCAGATTTTACTTCACTTGCTTATGCATACAGCAATAATACTCCACATAGCACCTTTTCTCTTCGCTTTTTGTTCTTTTAGATGCCTTAAATATTTGTACTGGTAGCCTGTCTAAAGCAGCGTGCATACTGGGGTGAGCTCAAATTAAAATTTTACTTGCCGTTTATTTGGAGTCTATTTCCATCCTTCACTACACTGCAAAAACACAAAATCTTCACGGAGGTAATTTTGGTCTAGTTTCTAGTGCAAATATCTCAGTACACTTGAAATAAGATAAAACTAACTTGCAAGTAACTTTTCAGCAAGATTAGTCAATAATTCCTTAATAATGATTGAAAAGTACTAGGTCCATTGGCAGATTATTGCACTTATAATTTGGGAAAAAATGTCTTGTTATAAGTGAAATAATCCACCTATGGAATTAGTAGTTTTCAGGAATTATTGATTTAAAACAAGCTTGCTCAAAAGTTACTTGTAGGCTCATCTTATTTCAAAATGAGAAATGAGATATTTGGAGTAGAAGCTAGACACTAATAACTTGGTAAGATTTTGTGTTTTTGCCGTGTACATTACAAACCTCAAATAAAGGAAAGGAAATGAAAACTTCTCCCTTACCAAACCAGGAATTAGGTCAAAAAAAAAAAGAAGAAGGAAACATACAGTTCTGTGAAAAGTTTGAAAAGTAGGTGAGCTCATATGGGTTACAGCTGCAGAGAGGTCTCGGCCGGCTTAATGAGGGAGCTGGGAGCAGAGTGGACCCTGAAGTGTTGTTTGGCTCACCTGTCTCCAGTTGTCATAGATAACGATGGTGCTCTCCTCGTCATCCACACTGACTGTGCGCACGTATCCCTCCCCTAAGGATGGAGGACAGCGTCGGTTAGCTCTCAGACGACACACGCTGCCGTTTACTTACCGTCTCCGTTAATCTCGCGTACCATCAGAATCCACCGACGCAGCCCGGTCCATGTCGCTGGCAAAGGCGAGAGCCAGGGAGGACTTCCCGACTCCGTTCTGACCCAGCAGGGCGATCCGCAGCGGCCCGTCGTGCCTGCCCTCCACGGAGACAATGGGAGTGTCGTCCAGGGTCGGGCCGAAGCCGAGAGACGAGGGGGAAGGCCCGGCCGCTCCCGAGGCCCAGTCCACGTCATCGTGAACGGCTTCTTCTCGTCGGAGCTGGTGCTTTATCGGCAGAGGGGTGCTTCCTCTGCGGACCGTGGGGGTGCTGGGCAGAGTCATGCTGTCACACTGAACCAACAAAACACACAGTAACACACTTTCAATAAGTTCCAAAACGTTCTTCCTCTCAAAGTCTATCTAGAGACATGCTGAGACCAAAAGAACCAAGAAACAAACAAACAAAAAAAAAATCTCCAACAACTTTCAAGACATGAGTACAATTTTCACACATTGAAAACGTGTGAATTTTGTCTCTTTTCTCCTTCGTCACCGAAGCAAGAGTCCTCCTCGTGGCACCAGTTCCAAAACAGCAACAATAAAAATACACCAAGGAAGAAAGCTAAGAAAACTGTGTGCATGGCAGACTATGCCAACTGGCAATAAATCTTAAACAATTTCAAACCTTTCTCATTTCCATTTGCACAATCCCATGTTTGTTAGAAAATCGTGGTTTGAGCAGCAGAGTTGTACCCAGGAAAGACGTGTCGAATCCTCTCTGCCAATGGGAAAGATTTTATTCTGCTATGGACTCTCGTTTGACGGCATTTATTGGATCATTTGGTTAAAGCTTGAAGACAAGTTAACAATTCATTAATCCAACAAACAGCAGCCTCTGAAGTGTGTGAATGGACCGTACATAATCAGTACAGCCTGGTACCTCCCCCCAATGCTGGTCTCCAGCTTGGTCACATACTGATGTGGGACGGCTTCTCATTCTTCAAGAGGATTAGTTTGTCAACTAAACACTGCAGCCAAACCAATAAATATTGTACGTAGGGATGACCAATATATCTGCATCGACATCGGTGTCGACTGATAGTTTTTTAACACATTTGTTATCGATCCGATTAAAAGTAATCCGATATTAACAACTGATATTTATCTCTGTCAATGTTCCCGGTTGTGATCACTTTTAAAGATGTAACAAACGTGTACTGCACAGGTAAAGCTTTTTAACAAAATAAGTTTTGCAATTTGTTTTTCTAAAATTGCGAAATTGTGTAAAAAAAAAAAAATATATTATACTAATTTACTAATAGCCAGCTAATTGCTAACCCCTCTGCCATTTGGTGACAAATTTTTGACAACTTTGCTCTTACATACTTGTTAAGTTAACGAGAAGCCATTGTGCATTAGAGAGGCAAGCAGTGTAGAGCGAAAATTATTTTACTACTGTATTTCTTTTTCCATAACTTGTGAAATTGTGTGGAAATATCTAAGCACTAATGCAGGACTAGCTTGCCAGTTGCTAGCGCTCTGCTAATTGGCGCTAACTCCTTCAGGTGTTTTCAGAGGAAAACGGTGCTTAAATTCAAACATTACATATAAAATATATTATTTTTGCATAAGTAATATAACCCGAGAAAGCACTTTCATTCTAGTAGACAATATTGAAAAATTATATATAAATAAAAAACTTAGGGACACCCACTCTCCACCCACTTTTGACAGAAAACGCACCGACATACAGAGTCTCCGTGACTCTGAACAGTCACAACAACAGCGCTGATAAATAATGTGTTTGAGTCATTCCAGAGGGGCCATAGGGGGCTCTCGGTGCCCTCATGCCCTCCTTACCTTGGCGGCATTCTCCTCGATGCTGAGCCTGTCTTCGGGCACATCTGTCGGCATCTGCAAGCTGAAATAAAGCGATCGGGAGTGAGGAGTCCGGAAGACACAGAGCAACGCCAGCTAACGACCCTCTGAACCCCCAGCCCAGTCATTTAATGAGCCCCAGCTCCACCGGCTCGGTCTGGTTTCTCACCTCTCAGGTGTCTGTCGGCAACTACAAAGTAAGCACGGATCCTCTCTCTCTCTCTCTCTCTCTCTCTCTCTCTCTCTCTCTCTCTCTCTCTCTCTCTTTCTTTCTCAATATTTGTCTCTCTCCTCCCTTGCGTCCTCCCTCCCTTCCTCTCTCTCCCTACCTTTCTTTTCTCTTGTCTCCCTGCTCTCTCACTGCTTTCTCAGGTTATAGGGCCCGGGTCCAGCTCCGCAGGCAGCACGGTAATTCATCACTTCAGACTGACTGCTGTGTGACTCACACCTACTAAATGCTTTCCGGATCCAGATTTCCTGCTGAGGAGGAAAGATGAATCTGGCCAACAAAAAAAGAAGACAGGAAGAAAAGAGCTTTTCTGCAGGTTTCTGCTGCAGATGCATGTAGTTAATTAATTAACAGGAGAGAAAACAGAGCTGGGGTGTAGCTTGAGAAGAAGCAGGACTGTGGAAGTCAGTGTCACGAAGCTCTCATTAACCTCTGGTACCGGAGATGGGGGCGATGCAGAACACAGCCTCTAGAGGGCAGTACAAGACAAGCGTTTTCCCTACTAATTGGTTACAGAGTGATCATATCCTTGGGAGATATGTAAAATTAAGCAATTTATTGGGTTGTTTCTTTAGGAAAACAGAGTTATGACAGTCTGTCTGGCTCCCAGAGCAGATTTGGGATTCTACAGGACCGGACGGAGGATCTGATATGATGGACACAACTACCACCAGTGGTAGTCCATTTAATCTTTAATATTGACCATGTTTGATGATGTTGTCGTCTACTTTCATTATTGAATTGAGTTCTTAAAGGAAAGTTCAGAGGGTTTTTCTTTTAAAAATAGTAGTAGATAACTCTTGGATTTTTTATTTTGAATGAATAGGTTTTTGTTTTTGTTTTTTTTCAAGGCTGAAGCTAATCTGACCTGGGCCATAAGCAACGGTAATAATTTTACTAATTAAAAGTAAAAAGTTTCATAAACAAATTTGTACCATTCTTGAATTGCAGTTGGGGGGGGCATAAAAAAATCAGTTCAGGGTCCTCAAATTGCCACCACCTATTGGACACCACTGCACTAGGTGGTGCTACAGCATCTGCTTGTTTTCCTACTGACAAACAGGGCATTTCTGAATTTTATTTTATTTTTTAATTTACAGTGTGACCTGTCCAGGGTGTGCCCCGCCTCTCACCCGGAACGTAGCTGGAGATAGGCACCAGCAACCCTCCCGACCCCATTAAGGGACAAAGGGTGAACAGAAAATGGATGGATGGATGGATTTACAGTGTAGAGTGTGGCCTGTAATAATCCTCACACTTCTAAGGCAGCCCATGTTTTGAACTGCCACACAAGGTACCCTTTTTTTAATATACCTTATCATTTTTCCTCCAAAATGTCTGGAAGAACGCCACTTACTTATTTTAAAAACTTAGTGGTTTATGACTACTCTGTTTTGTGAAGCACTAAGCTGATGTTTGAATCGTGTCTCCACAACCAGAACACTTTTCATCCTGTCCTCTGAAACCTCGATTGCCCTTGGCGCCTCCAGGCCAGCAGGGGGCCTTCAGTGGCCGCTTATTGCACTTCTGCCTTGGGCCGGCTCTACTACAATACTCTGTCTCCTGCTTTTGAACACCTTTAGATATATTTGTCACACATCTGCATGAGCATAGGTAGATAGATTATTCAAGATGTGTATGTTTTGGATGCATTTTGTGTCAGAATATGTCTGACCACCAGCAGTCGTGCTATTTTCCCCCCCCCCAAACCTTTTCCACCAACCCCCTCCCCTCACAAAGCAACAATGGACGCCGGCAGTGAACAGCCATAGTGCTATTATAGCCCTAATCCTGCTCCTATTATACAGGCCAGAGAGAGAACGAGAGACACACACACAGAGGGGGAGGCAGAGCCGAAGATGAGGTCATCCCAAACAGCACACACCCAGGGTCAACGCTTCACTATAGAAGCACTGAGATAAAGGGAGGGATGGATGGGCATGTGGCTGCCAAAAAAAAGAAAGAAAAAAAAAAGGCCTACCGGGGACAGAATGTGGGAGATACACGGATATGGGAACGTGAGAGGAGAGGAGGTTAACACCTTGCTGCAAGGTATGCAGTAAAACATGGACACAATGCAACGTTGTCGGTTTTTTTTTTAAACAACTTTGTTTATTTCATACGCGTATGAAACCACACTACAATGGGAGCGGGAAACCACGGCGATGGCCCTCGCTTCTGTAATAATGTTAATTCTAGTCACAACAGAGTAAAATGATAAACTGTAGGAAAGTAAAAATACACACTAATGGAATGGAAACCAGTGAAATAATTAGAAGTACATAAATAAACATTAAATACTGAATAAATAAGTGAATAAATAAAAGAACAATTGATTTCTTTTCTTTTTTTTTCTTTCTTTTTTGTACCTACACTCACACAAAATAAATAGCCTCTAATGAATGAAATCTGGCGTTGTAACTCCAGCTCAGAAAGTATCTCAAGAACAGTTTGTGTTTCCGTCTTTGTTTTCATCCCTGAACTGTTAATTAGTCCCACAGCGTCTGAGTCCACAGTGACCAGCTCTGTGGTGTCACATTTTGCTTTGGATAAGGAGACCTGCAAAGGTCTTCCCCAAAAACATCTTCCTATTTACACCAAGCTTTCTGTGTCTTTACTCTGCGATGGATTGCTTCGAAATACGTTTCCAAAACCCTACATCTCTGCATTAGCAGACAGCAAGTCTGTACTTTGTTCTTGGCTGAAGGCCACTAACTAATATGTTCAGCTAGTAAGAAAAAGAGATTCCTTTTGCTAAAACACAAGAGCAATGTCACAATCACTGACGGATTCCTCTGGAAGGTATCCTTGTACATTCTTTAATCTATGATTATTCTTTTTTTTTTTTGCATTTTTATTTATTTATTTATTTATTTATTTTTTACAAAGAATAACAAGTGTTGGTGAGCTTAAAAACTTTGGTAGGCAACTGTGAAATATTAGCTGGCAAATATTCATCTGCATGCCATGGAAACGTGATCCAATCCCATATCACTCCACGTATCATCACTGCACTACTCAGACCTCTGCAGCTTTAGCAGCTTATTGTAAAAAAAAAAACAAAAAAGAAGAAGGAAAAAAATGCTACAGTGAGCCTTGATTACTCATTTGGACATATGGAAAGTACATAGCAGATATATTCTATTATTGCATAGATGCCACACTCAGCAGTGTGAGGGACTATGAAGCTCTTTTGATCTGTTGCATTGATTTCAGGAGAGCTCTCGGGAGGTTTTTGTGCATTCACAGAAAAGTGTGTATTCAGTGCTTTGCAAAAACATGAATATCCCCTATTTTTAGTTATTTTTTTATTTCCATTTTGAAGCTTAATAACCATATATGTTAAAGGGGTGGTGTGGTGTGTTTTCCAGGCACATAGTGCCATTATATAGCACAATCAAGTATGTTAACTTGAGTTGCTATAAAAATACTATCAAATATGACATTTTACCGTGTAACTTAGTGCCTTGATCTTGGGCCTTTGTCTCTTTAAAAACTCCTGCTCTTTCTCAGAAAAGTCAATTTTACATTATGTTGCCCCTCAAAGGTATTTTAGAGATTCTTTTTTTGTGTTGGAGCAACATAAAGTGGCCAAACTACTGTGAAGTGGAAGGAATGTGATCACCAAAAGCATGGCATTCCTGCCATAAATACTTTTTGTCCTTCATCTGTTGGTTAGAGCTAATGGGAAATGCACGACAATAGAGGAGAACTAGTCGGAGTCTGCAAAAGCTTAAAAACATGGCTGCAGCCAGAGTTACAACCGAATGGTTTGACTCCAAGCACACTGGGTTGTTAGAATGGCCCAGACATAAAATGTTTTTTTTTTTTTTTTTTTTTTAATCTGTGCAGAGATTTAAAATTTTGTCATTGAATCCAACTGAGCTGGAGTCAGGTTGGAAAATTTCCAGTTCAACTGGAAAAGACTTGCAGCTGTTATTGCGGCAAAATGGGTTTCTACAAAGTACTAACTCAGATGGACTGAACAATAACATTTTTTCTCTTTATTACGAAGGTGTGTTTCTTGCAAAAAGAATATGTCACCTTTAAGTTGCTGCAAATGAGCCATAACCTTAGTAATCTTGGTGGCTTTCCCCAAATCTCTAACGTTCCACGAAACAACCCTCAAATTATTACCTGTGTTGGTCATACCTTACTATTCCCGAAGAGGTATACATTGAAGAATAAAATTTTTTCAATTTAGAGAAGAAAGAAGAACTTCTCCTTTCAGTTCGCCATTATGCACTGTTCTGTGTTGGTCAGGAGCAAAAATGTCAATAAAATACATAATGTTTGGTTTTTACGCTTCAAAATGTAAAAAAATAAAAATGTAAAAAAAGTTCAAGGGATATGAGAACTTTTGCAAGGCTCTTTATCTACAAAGTCAGACCGCATCGCTTAATTCTCTTTCCGTCACTCAAAGTGTGCTGTAAAGCCCAAAAGCTACCTGAAAATGCCTCTCTTTAAAATGCCTCTCACACATAAACACAACCATGCAAAACACACAGATCTTAGTTTTCTACCCCCTTCCCCCGTCCCCCCAGAGTATCATCACTCATCAGTTATTGCTCCATGTTGGCTGGTCTTGTTGTTAAAATGCTTGATAAACTCAGAGGAAGTAGTCTGGCGGCGGGGATGGTGGGTTACTGGTGCGTGTCTGAGGGGCCGCCTCGCCGCCGGCTCCCGGGTTTGTGCTGAGGAGTTTCTCGTAGCGAGCCTTGTAGGCGTCCCTCTCCCTCAGCACCCGGGTCAGCTCACACTGCAACTGTTCCAGCTGGAGAGTTTAGAAAAAAACAAAATCAACACAGAATTATTGCTTCTTTGAGTTTTTCTTAATGGCACTGCAAGGATTTAATTAAATAGTCTATAAAATATATCAGCAGAATGTTCCGGTAATGTCTGCACTGTTTCACCTTCCCAAAGTTTTAATTTCCTGTTCATTGAAACTTTGTAAGAAACGTCACACACACATCATTGCTTGCACGCAGAAGGATATTATTATTACACTGACCCACCTAAAGCCGGTCTATGTCTAGGAGATCTGATGCAGTTTATGCAGAAAGATTAGGCGTTCGCTAAGAGGGTCGAGGGATCTATTCTTCTCTATCTGAATCCAGTGCTGACGTAAATACGCAGACTCAAAGCCATACCTTCTTAATCTCATCAAGGATTGTTTTATCTATTATTTTATATATTTAATTATTTGAAAGATGTTTTATTTCTTCATTTATTACTTTCTATTTTAGCTTTTTGGGAAACTATGGTTTCCCATACAAAATAGTTTAAATAGTTTGATGATAAAAATGAGTCAAAGTTGACATTTTATTCACAACCTTTTGGTTCAACGGTAGCTCCAGGTGTCCATTTGTAATTGCAAAAATAGTTCAAACACATTTTTTTTTTTTTTTTTTTAATGCCAGGATTCTCATTTGTATTTAGTTCTGGACTTTGACTATATGTGTTGATTGAAACCATCCCACTGCAGTCTGTGCGCGTTAGATCAGGGGTGTCGAGCTCGGTTTCACTTTGGGCCGTATCAAAAATCTGAATGTTCTTAAAGGGCCGGTTGAGCCAGAATGTATCGATAAAACGCATCAAACTGTTTTTGTGGGAGGTTTTTTCACAGATTTTGTGGTGCTAATTTAGAAATACTTGTAAGGAATTTTTATGATATTTGTGCTAGTGTATGACTTTAAACGTGACTTTTTATTCCTCGCTTTAACCATAACTTGACATCAAGTAAGGTTGAGGCAGCAGTCAATTAAGCCCAACGCTTTTGAGGAATTTTAAGAAAAATTTGCTGTGAAATCGGAAAAAAATGTGGGGATATGTTGATTTTGTGTGAATTTTGCAAATTTGTGAAAAACCGGAGTGTGCATTAGACTGACATGACATAACATCTGTCATGAACACGAAGGAGTCTTTATGAATGTTTATGACTTGTCATTAAATGTCATTCAGTAAATGATGACACTTTTACTGCACTTTTAATGCAAAGTTGCTTTAAAAGTGCATTAAAAGTGTCAACTTAGCATTATTTGGTAAACACTGACACTTTTTAAAGCAAAGTTGCACTAAACCTTGCCAGTGATGGGAAGTAACGAAGTTCAAGTACTTCGTTACTGTACTTAAGTACAATTTTCGTGTATCTGTACTTTAGTTAAGTAGATTTAATCATGGATACTTTCGGCTTTTACTCCACTACATTTTGCAGTAAGTATCTGTATTTTCTACTTCACTACATTTCTACAAAACCGTCGCGTTACTCGTTACATCCAAGTCGCATTGCGCTTTTTTTTTTCCGTTAAAATGTGAAGTTCAGGGTCTCAACGTGGCGCTGTAAAATCCAAGCAATAACGTGACTTACTAATTACGTGTCTGTTGTTACCCATCGCCTCCCCCCGTTCATTCGCACGCGGAGCTCCAAGACATACGCAGTGGTTTTCTCTGAGCGGGAGAAGATGTCTGTCTATTCGTCAGTTATAGAATTCCGCCACATAAATCATCAGATATGGCGACATGTAAATTCAGCAGCGCTTCGTCCAACTTTTAGCAAAGGCAGCTTAAAGAAAGTTAAGCTATGTGGACATGATGTTAGCAAAGCTAGCTGTACAGAGACTCATATGTTGCATCTGCCATGAAAAACAGTTGTCACTCATGCGCTGAATTATTGTGCGGAGGTGTTGACTGAAGTCTGCTATATAGTGATGTGACATTCACAAACGATCCGATTCTTCTGGACGGATCTTTACTAAGGACTAAAGGACTGAAGCCTCACTGAGAGCCGTTCTTTGTTCTTGTGATGCTCTGCCTGCACTGCAGTAGCTATTATTATTTTATTTAATTAAAAAATATCTAGATTTATTTAATTGGCGAATAAATAACACAAGAACGTAAGAACGCAGAGCATGCTCATTGCTCTTTGATTGTTTTTGTCACCTGTCATGGTGGCAGACAGGGTGAGAATAGTCACAGTGCTCCTTCTGCTTGGTTACTTCTTACTTGTTGTGCCTTTGGACAGTGTTCATAGCTGAGCTTTGTTTACCATTACTGCATTGTCTTAATTGCTATGTTTGATGGTGCAGACAGTGGTGGTTTCTGACATGGGCAACCGCCCAGGGCGTTATCTTTTTAGGAGTGGCAGGAGACCTCCATTGATTGTGGGACAGAGATGGAAGCAAAGCAGAATGAAAAAGAGTTTGAACTGATAATGATACTGGTTAAAGTTATTTCAGCTCTAAGTATTTAATATCTAGATGTTTTATAGGAATGTGGATCTTTTAGATCAATTTGAGAAGGAATTTTTTTTAGGTGAACTTAATTTTATCGTGTCATGTAGCGCAGGGAGCTGGTCTTGGTCTTGACTTGGTCTCAGATTAGGTGGTCTTGACTACAACACTGCTATGTGGCTCCTTGGTTGCATGTCCTCCCCCACCCACCTTCTTTCCACCCCCTTTCTTTGGATTTTTTTCAAAATAAATGCCACAAAAAAAGTGAAGTTCATGCTATGTTAGTACAGGAGACAAGATGTTTCCATCCCTGAAATTATGATGCATAGAATCACATATCTAAGTTTAAGCTATGTTACAGAGAGTAAACACAATAAAAACATGTTTTATCTGCAAAATTGTTCATTAAAATGGCACATTTCTGATGTATTAAAGTGATATGCGATAGGTACACTTAATAATATTGTATTAGCGATTAGGTAATGCATTCAGCAAGTACTTTTACTTTTAATACTTAAGTATTTTTAAAAGCCAGTATGTTTTTACTTTTACTAGAGTACATTTTTGTTTGTGTATTTGTACTTTTACTTAAGTACATTGTTTGAGGACTATCTCCACCACTGAACCATCAAAAGTTCATTAAAATTGTTAACTTTGCATTAAAAGTTTAATTATTTACCGAATCACACTTCGTGACAACAGTCATTAACATTCATGAAAACTCCTTCATCTTCATGACAGGGGTTGCGTCACGTTTATGACAGTGTCACGTCAGTTATAAGACTGACGTGCACACCCTGTCGAATAAAGTGTTACCAAGTCTGCCAGTCAAAGTGTTAAACATTAATGTGTGTGTGCGTGTGTGTCTACCTGTTGTGTGAGCAGGTGTTTCTCTGACTCCAGCGCGTGCCGGTGCTGCAGGCGCTTGTAGCGGCAGGACTGGGCGTAGCCGCGGTTTTTGAGCGTGCGACGTTTCTGCTTCAGGCGCACCACCTCGTCCTTGCTCACGCCACGCAGGTGTCGGTTGAGCTCGCGCACCGACAGGCTCACCAGCTGCTCGTCGGAGAAGCGCTCGTTCACCCCACATGGCTGAGCAGATGGGCAAAACACACAGAGTTAGCTAGCTGGCAACTGTTTCAACGCCGAGAGGAGTGTGCATGTTAAAGGAGTGTGAAATAGGTTTGGGAAAACATTTAGACTTTTATGTCACTATGATATTTTGGCTACGTGTTATGTGTTAAACTTCATGCGTGGGCGTGTGTGGGGGTGTGCGTGTGTGTGTGTGTGTGTGTGTGTGCTAGGTTTTTATATCCTTATGGGAACCTATTTCTGTATACAATGTGGGGTTATGGGGAACATTGCTCCTTGTGGGGACATTTTCTTGGTCTCCATGAGGGAAATTGTTGTTTTTGGGTTAGTGATTAGGTCTGTGATGGTTAGGGTTAGGGTAAAGGTTAAGGTAAGGGTTAGGTATGTGATGGTTAGGGTTAGGATTAGGATTATGGTAAGGGTTAGGCTGTAGAAAATAATGGAAGTCAATGTGAAGTCCCCACAAGTGATGAAAACACAACTGGGTGCACGCGCGTGCGTGTCTCGGTGTGTGTGCGTGAGCACGTCTGTCTGTCAGGATGCACATTTCGGCACCACATGTCCATAATCTGTCATGTAATCTGACTAAGTGTGGGTGACAGTTATCAGGATTAGGTACAGCAATAATAGCAGATATTATCGTAAGCTCACGCTGTGCTCTATATAAAGATCCATCGAGACATCTTGATCAACCAGAACACAGCTTATAAAGTTTATTTACCTGTGGTGCTGCATTCATTGAAGATCATTTCAGAATGATTTAATGCAAACTTGCTTTAGTGTAGTAGCAAACAGAGGCTAATGCCTTTATCCTGATAAGTCTGTTATCTCTGTGGTCAGTAATACAAAGGCTAAAAACAGATAAAGAATGATTATATTGTGAAAGACAGCTAAAACCTCTTCATAGTTTAATGGCGTTTTTTTTTATGTATTTACGTTATTGTAATTATATATCTACTTGCAAACACGAATGATTTAGCAGTGTTGTGCTTTTAAAGGAATTCATTAAAGAAAGTTTATGGTTTTTGCTTTGGTTTAGTTGTGACTTATTCTTGCTCGCAACTGGAATCTGACTTCTGTCACCTCTAGCTTAAAAGTCTTACTTTGGAAAAAAACTGCAGGAGTTGCTTATTTCTTTATTCTAAATGAATAACGATTGTAAAACAAACAAATAACAATAAATTTCCCAAATTTTAAGCATTTAAACACTGACAAAGTATTTCCTCTACCATAAATTAAACTGGATTGTCTGTAACTGATAAATATATGATGCAAATCCATAGAAATGCAAATTAAAGTAACTGTGATTATTAACACCTTTTTATTTGTGAGGCAGCCATATTGGAATTTGAGGCCTGGGTTGGTGAAGAAGCTGCTGCTTTCCGCATCAGAATACCAACTTCAGGAATTCCCAGGCATTGGAATTACAAATTAAAGTTTGTTTGAGATTTTTCTCCTACCAGACCTAAAGATCAAACATGGTGATATTGCCTTAGAAATCATTATAGCTCTTGTCATAAACTTTAGTTAAACTTTCAATTGACAGTTTTTTGGGTTTATTTGGTCTCAGACATGATACTTTACAGCGTCTATTAAAGAAACACTTCTATGGTCTTTGAATGCATAAATTGTAGAGAGTGTTGTTACCTGTTTCCATTGCTAATTGTAGTTAGCATTGTCATTAAGAACAATTAGCATGTCCCACTGGTTTCTGACCTGCTACTGGACCACTCTCAGTTTAAAGTTTATTGAATTAGTCTTAAACATAAAGTCTGTTTGTAAACATGTCGCAGTGATTGGTTCTATTAAAAGCAGCTCAACAAGTTATCAACTGTTTTGGCTAATATTAGCTAATGCACCTAATATCTGCATATTAACATATTACAAAATTAGAAATTCAGACTTCAGATCCCTCTACAGTGACCATTTTAGGCCTCCAAAGGCAATGAATGGCGACTGCCCATCCTCTATGATATGATTCAGATTCAAAAGGTGGCACCTTTTAAAGAAAACCTCAAACACCTAGAAGGAATCCAACATGAGTGGCTATTTTGATGAGAATGCAGGATGATAAATATTAACTTTTTTAACATAGAAAAATGATCCTTCTAGTTTCGTAATCGAGAAAAATATGTTGAAAATTGTTTTAATGTCTTTTCTGGATGTGGCCTAAGCAAAGATGTTGAAAGCAAGGGTTAGTTCCCTGTTTTATCCCACTCTAACTTTTCAGCTACTCTCAGACACAGTGAGTCTTTATGTGTTACCTTTTCGTTGTTTACTTTTTAATGAAACTTTCACAATTCACAAAAGACTTTCTATAAACACAAATGTCTGTCTTTTCAACAATGTTTTGCTGGTGGGGAAAGGCTTAAGCTTATGAGGACATTGTCACCTGTCAAACTGGTGGTCAAAAGTCTAGACCATTTGTGTAGTAGTGTGTTACAAGGTCTTGCATACTTCTCCTCCTTTATCACGAGGACAAGTCTGATACGTGATGCATACCTGGCTGACTTGTGACTGGTGATGATGGTGATGGTTGGCATGCATGGGATGGTGAGGATGATGATGGTGATGTTGGTGGTGATGAAAGCGGCCCTGGGGGCTGAGTGGCTGTGGGTAAGGAACTGAGGCAGGGGCGCCATTAGGGAGCGTGGGAGGGGCGGACGACAGGAAGACTAGAGGACGATGGCACATGTCTGCCGTCTTGGTGCAAGAGATGTCTCCTCCACTGTCACTGCTGGAGTCTCCCACGTTGCTGCTTGAGCTTTGAGAAAGACCTGGGAACTGGAAGATTGAACAAGAAGAATAAAGTCAGCCCTTCGAAGGATACAGGCGCAAGAAATGAGAAAATAGCCCTGGAGTTGTTGCCGTCACCTGCGAGCTGACCGCTGCGGCAGCTGAGTTCAGCAAAGCTTCCACTGCATCTTCGCATCCCAGAAAGCCATTTCCCTGTCCCCTCTCTCTGTCGCCTCTCTCTGGAACTCCACCCAAAGCTCCTAGCAAAGTGGCGGGCCCCGTCACCTCCCCTCCAAACTGTTGCTGCAGCGCCGCCAACCATATCAGGTCCTCAAGAGAGGCAGGAGTGGGGCCTTGAGGGCCACCATGTGCGGGACTGCTCTCCACATTCCCCTGGGACCCAGAGCTGATGCCAGAAGTGAAGCTGTTGGATATGGACAGAGGGAAGGAGATGGAGGAGGACGATGATGAGATCGAGGAAGAGCCCGAGGGTGGCGGGTGCGCATCGCTGAGAGTCGGCGAAGGCGGAAGTGAGTTGTAAGGACTGGAGCTCAAACTGGAATCATGTGGAGGGTTGCTGGTGTACGGAGAGCTTGAGGGGTCATGGGGTAGGCCAGATTTGGGGTACGAACATGGAGGAGGAAGTGGAGGCGTGTCCGATTTCACCTCAAACTTGAGAAGGTCAAAGTCGTTGAGGTACTCCATGGCCAGGGGGCTGGGTGGGAGAGACGGCATGGGGAGGGAAGGAGAAGACATGGCGTTTGCTGCTGCTGCTACTGGGAGCTTTTACTGGGTTTCTCCGTGTGTCAGGATTTTAGGAAAGCCCGCTCCGCTGCCACGGTGCAGCTCATAGACGGCAACAGTAGTGATACCAGGAGATAAAGTGATTGAAGAATTTCCACTGTGAGAAACCGTTCGTCTCCTTGATCTCGTCTGTGATTCTTGTGTCCTGAAGGAACAAAACCAGGGTCACAAGAAAGAGATTGCATCTTTACTCTCCATTTCGTCAAATTCACAATAACTGATACGGTAGTTCTTGAAATATACAACCAGACATGTTTTCTCACTGTCAAAAAGTTTTGGCAACCAGCAGGTCAGCTTGGGATTGATCGAACAAGAATAACTTAACAGGTGCAGGTTGTAGAATAGCTCATACTGTATTTATTTCAGTTTTAAGCTTGTACTTTGACAAGCATTGCAGCAAACCTTTTAGAAGGTTTGCTGCAATGTCATTAACGACTTTTCAAACTAAAACTCACCTCACATAATTTAGACTTTAAAAAATTTTTATTTGCATGTCTCATAAATCATTTAAAAAGCCATAAAATTTCAAATGTTACACAATAGCAGCTCAAAGACTAATGAGCCAATTTTTAAAAGCTAGAAGGTTGCTCAGACTGACCAGACAGTACCATCCTTTTGCTGTCACTTTATACTCAATATTTTAACACTTGTTCACAGGTACAAGCACACAGTACCTAAAAGCTGCACATATGTGTGTGTAAAAGTGATACCTTTGTTTAAGATAACTTTGTTTATTTTAAATTATGTAATCAAGTAAATTGCCTACTTTTCCATAAATAAAGTAGATATTTTAAACTACTTTTCAGGATGGTCACATCCTGAGGTGTTATCTTTACATACCTACCATACAGAAGACATATAACATCAAATAATAAATAATAATAATAATAACAAACATCCCACTGGACTCAGTACTAACTTGAGCACAAAAATTAAATGGGCCTAATCATTTTTGACAGAAAGATACACGTCTCAAGACACCAAATCCAATTATCAAGAGGTTCAGGCTTTAATCCAGGCCAAGAGACTTTCCAAAAAACAAAGTGAAAAACATTCTTAACATGGCTCAGGAGTCAGAATATGATTTGTGACAAACTTGATGATCGCTGAAAACCTTTTACGTTATAATTTTAAATCTTGGAAACCAATAATCTCACATGAGTCCAGCAATGCATTCGTTCAATTCAAAGAAATCACCACACATCGCATTCTAATATCACCAAAAAGCCCAAACTTTTTAATCCAATCTGCACCGCTAAGGATATCAAAGAAAGCTCGAGAAGAGCCAAGCTGTTTTCCACCTACACTAATTACAGACCTTCAGATTTAATTATTGTAATTATCCAAATGAACACCTAATTAAAAATCCACCTTCAACTGGTGCCTTTGGTGCACAGCCCATTAGTCCTGCACCCCTGCGGCTTAAAATGGATTGTAAAAGAAAGCAAACAGTGTCAGGGCTCCATGGAGGCCTCAGTCTGGCTCCGGACCAGAGTCACGGCAAAAACACACTTCGCAAAAGAACCAAAGTAGAAGGAAAGCGGAACGTAAGGAAGGCCTGGAAATCAGACAGGAGTCAATCAAGGAGGAAGGAAATCGTCTTACCGCCGGTCATAGAGATGAAATATGGTTACGAGCTTTTTTCAGGCATCCCCACCAGACACACACACACAAATAATTGACTGACTCACTGGTTGACTGACACGTTTGGAAAGAGACACAGAGGAAACAGAGTGTGTGTGTGCGTGGGCGTGTGTGTGTGTATGGTGTGTGGGTTTAGCTCTCTGTCACTGAGTGCCACTGCCCCCTTTCTTCCCCCCCCTCACTGCAAATCCCTGTTTGCAACAACCCCCTCCCCTCTCTACCTCCCCCTCATCCCTCTCTCATGGTTCACAGGCATGTTCACACACTCTGGCAATGTCTCGCTCACTCTCTATCTTTTATCCTTTTTTTATTATCTTGTTTTTTGTTCACCTTGTTTCTCCTTGATGCTCACACAGACAGACTTACCGTCACATTCCCATCTCACTCTTTGGGGTTGGTGTCTATCAGTCGATAAACTCTCAGAGTAGCTGTGAAACTAACTTTCTACGGGTACCAGCTCATGACTATTCCATCAGACGTTTTCCCTCACACCTTTATGTCATATTGCTAAATCGGACTCTGCCTGACTCAATACTTAGCTGAAAACACATTTGTTGTCATGCCTCTTAGTTGAACTACAGACTCTGTGCTGCCTCACCGTGGACAGTCCCTCTGACCAAAGAGTTAGTGTTGGCGCTTGGACGTGATTGTGCAAAAGTCATTGTGCCCCCTTGAGCTTTTGGACACTTTGGCACATCAGATCTACAACACTCATTTTATTGTGGTGTAAGACAAAAACACAAAGTTTTTTTTTTACAACCAAAAACCTTTAAGGTCGCTCATTTTGATCTGATACACCTAAATAAAAACAAAAGAAAAACAGTGCAACCGATTCCCTTTGTACCAGTGTGTTATTTGGTGTCCTATGAAGGCCGTGAAGGTTTTCTGTAGAACATCTGTGAACAAACAGCACCATGAAGACCAAGGAATACAGCAGACTTGTGAAAATGTATAAGGTAGAGTTAGATCCAAGTATGATATCTCAAGCTCTACCCTGTTTCATGGAACACTTATCCTGAAAACTGGAAGAGTATGGCTCAACTACAAGCTACTAAAAATGAAGGGCCAGGCAGGGAGAGCGTTGATCCCACAGGCACCTGAAGACTCAGGGCCAGTGCAGCTCTTGCATAAATGCCACCTGAGGTGAGTTTTTCCATCTAAAAATACAGAATAGAGCTTTATTACTGTTAAATTTGGTTTTAAATATCTGTGTAGACGGGAACAATCCAGTATAGGCTTGGCCAATCGAAGTACTTTGGATTTGAAACTAGAGATGATTAAAAAAGAAAAAAAAACCCTGCAGCCCTGTAGTTTATTATTGCTTATGTGAATCAGCATCAGTGTATCTATTCAGCTGTAGAGTGAGATGACCTTTTTTGAGTGATGGTGCCATGTCATCCTGGGCAGAAAGCCATGCTGCCCATACCCAAAACCACCACTGGTAGCTCTGGAGGAGTCGGAGAGATCCAAAAGTCAGGTGACAGAATCAGTCGCACTGCATAAATGTGGCCTTTTTGGGTGAATGGCAATAGGAGAACTATTATTGAAAGGAAACTATGAGTAGTACCTTTTGCTGTTTGACACATGGAGAATGTGGCTTTGGTCAGATGAGATCAAAACAGACATTTTTGGCCAGTATGCATCTCACTGAATATCGCCCTAATCATGCCATCCCCAGGGCGGTGGCACCATCCATATGGTGGTGGCAACATTATGCTGTGTGGCTGGAGGCTGGCATGAGCTGATGATAAGTTGGGTGAATAAAAACCTGTTAGAGGCTTTAAAGGACTTGAGAGTGGGACAGAGATTCACCTTCCAGCAGGACGATAACCCTGAACATATACAGATAGAGCTATGATAAACTGGGTCAAAAGTGGGTCAAAGTTCTAACTGTAATTGAGTGGCTATAGCAAGACAAAAAAAAAAACAAAACAAAGAAAAAGATGTTCATACACCAGTACTTTTTGTTTTACTAAAATGCGTCAATCTTCTGTAGATCAGTCTTGCAACAGTGATCATAGTGAAACATGCTTTTACAAAGTCTTCATTCAAATGGAAAATGCACAATAAACTTTTAAGATTTTTTTTTGCAAAGAAAGAAAGAAAGAATTCAAACCCATGTACCATTTTTCTTTCACTTTACAATCATATACCACTCTGTCATCTTAGTCTATTTCATTAAATCCCATAAAAATCCTGAGTATTTTGCCCATGTAATGCCAATAAGTGTGGAAATTTTAAATACGCATTAATTATTTTGCATTAAAATATCAATCAAACTTCTTCCCTTTCTAAGCCTCAGTACAATTTTATATATATATATATATACAGGCGCTAAACACCAGAGCAATGGAGGCTCAGATCTACCACACCAGACAAGACCCAAGGTGTAGGTTGTGCAAGGAGGCCTCTGAGACAGTCCAGCACAT
>CAEGAE010098759.1:0-26470 GCA_903067095.1 Girardinus metallicus
TATATATAATGGGTGTGCGAACATAAAAACAAGCTGGGAAAGGCTAGGAAGCGTGATTGTGGAAGCAGAACAAAGAAAGTGCAGAGCTTGTCAATGGATGGGGCGCTTTATGTTCACATGTCTGAATGCCAAAAACAAAATAAAATTTTTAAAGATGATCTGTCTTTCTATCTTCTTTGAGAGAAGATGACTTGAAGTAGCAACCTTTCTATGTTTTAAAGGTAATGAGGATGTTACACAATATAATTACCTTTCCTGTCTACAAAGTATTATTCAATGAAGACAATACTAAGGAATGCTTAGCTAAAAAATAGTCTTGTGCTGATTCTTCAGATTTATTATTCATATAATAAAGCTGTGCACAGCTTTATTATATGGTGGCAAACTTTTTGTTTGTCACCATGAATTCTTATGCTTATATTCAGAAAAGGACACAGTGCCA
Source organism: Girardinus metallicus (assembly GCA_903067095.1). NCBI lineage: Eukaryota > Metazoa > Chordata > Actinopteri > Cyprinodontiformes > Poeciliidae > Girardinus > Girardinus metallicus. Next base: position 443 of record CAEGAE010098759.1, read on the forward strand.
TTGTCCAACTTAATGTCAATAGCAGAGATTAACTGTTAGTGCTGCTAACAGCGATACTCGCTGTCACAGCGTTGCGTGCCTGCCAGGCTTTTTCCGAACAGTTTTGACTACAGACTCTTATTCTGCCTGACTACAACCAGCAGCACACATCCAGTCCACCCTGCAAAGGCAGACTGCAGTGCAGTCTAAACAGCCGTCATCTAATGCAGTGTCTGCTGGTGGCCCAGCATCGTTGATGATTTTCACGCGCTCAGCCCCTCCTTCGTGTTCATTTTTTGGGTCAGAGAAAAGTACGTCAGGCTTGTCTTAAGTAGTTAGGGTCATGAACAGGAATGATAGCTAGGGCTAAATTTCGCTTTTAGTTGAATAAGCACACAATCTGTCCTCTGATTGTGACTGTATTAGAGTAATTAGGAGTGAAGTGATCCAAAATAGTTTGACTGAGTGTGAGTGAAATTTTAAAACTTTCTGCTGCTCAAGATCCCACTTATATATTTTTTTTTTTGCAGAGCCACTTGAGTTAAACAGTCTCTTATTCTGTGCTTTGCCCAGTTAGTTCTTTTGATGATTTCTCTGCATTGACTTATACCTTATATTGACTCATATCTCATACCAGATATTCTATATTGGCAGCTTAAGTATCTCAAAGCTGTTGAGTAGTCAGGACACCACTGACACGACTGCATCCCCTGACATTTACTGTTCTGCACCACAATCTGTCCTCTCACCACTGGCTCCCCTTGATCTCTGTATGATTCAGCTTCCACTCACCATATGGGCAGATTTTTGTCACAATAATTCCTGAAGTTTGAAGACTTTAATGGATGTTCAGATGGCTAAGATGACTGAATTTACCTTAAATATATCTGTATACAGCAAGCAAATGGCACATATTACTCACCCTAGCAATAGTTTTTTTTTTTTTTTTAATCATAACTTCCTCTTATGAATACGCAAAAGTGCTGAATTTACATAATGAGATTATAAGATGACCTATTTTACCTTGTCTGCGTGGGTAGTAAGGGAGAATACTTGCTTTCCTCTTCTGGAGGGGTATATTTTGACACATATTGTGATTGTTGGTGAGTACTTTAAAACACAGGAATATTATTAAATAAGTTAGTAGTTTATCTTGTTAAAGGAGCGTAAATATTTGGGCCAAAACATCTTTCAGTTTGAAGCAGCTTTTGCCCTGTTTCATATCTTGCCATGTATGTTGGCATGTCTAAAATCACATTTTTGTGGGCCTAAAGTAAAGAAAGTAAGTCCTTTTTAGTGAAACTTTTACATCCAGTTGGGCTATGAAGTCTTCTCTTGTCACTGTTCAATCTCTTTGATGAAACCCTCGTTTTGCATAGAGCATTCATATTGAAATGAGGGGTGATCTCAGTGTTTTACTCCATCAGGGGAAGATAAATTACTTTTGCCATGATGTCACCATCTCATTCTTTTTTCCATACTTGTGTGACGATAGTTCAGTTTTCCCCACACAGTCTGAGTCCCTTCAAGTGATGAAGTTGCTGAATTAATTAGGAAGGAAGTCATATTGTATTTGTCTTGGTGAGATAAGCAAGTATTCAGCAATGCGGACAAAGCTTTTGCATAGCATAACATTAACTAATGTTATTATTGGGTCATTACTGACACATTTAGAGTCACACTTGTGTAAGTTTAGCCGTAGTGGTGCATACTATGACTTCTATAAATGTCATGTCAAAAACATCCTTTGCATCCTGGCTTAGCTGTTGCTAAAATGGTGTATAGGAAGGTGATGCTGGAGCACTGATTCCCCAAGGCAGCATGTATCTCTATGCTATTGAAACACAAAACAGTAGTTTGATGGGATATTTGATATATAATGTGGCTACAGCAGATACACAATACCACCCTTTAACAGGACACATTTCAAATTTTTCTGACAAATTGAAACTCACTACGTCCCCTGCAGTGCTTTAATCAGGTGTTCTCAGTACCTTGTAACTTTTAATGCCTCAGTTAAGAAGTGCTTCATTAAAGTGAGTTGAAGCAAAAAGAGAACAATGCTGCAAGTATATTTTTGGCCATGTGTTTTTCTTTTGTTGCTGACTGTGCAATTGAAGGGCACCCCTTAAATTTAAAATAGCTGCTGAGCAGAGTTTTTGCACACCTCCAACACCCGGTTTTACTGTTGACCCGTGTATTTAAAATTTCTGCCATTCATAGTTACTGCTTTAGATGCAGTTAAAGGTTATAGAAAGTGTTTGAAAGGTCGTAGCTAATGATCACTGTATTGTAGCTGGTAGTTTTGTAGGTATAACTATCAATCAGGCTTTGCTGGTGTTAGGAAATTATTGATAGATGTTATTGATAAGCTCGCAAGTCCTAATAAAAGCATTACATTATCAGCAAAAAGTGCATTTATTTTAGCAGTTCATTTAAAAAAAAAAAAAACTATATATTATTTACAGTTTCTAAGAAACAGAATTGTATCTTTCTTTGCTGTATGAAAATAATCAAAATGAACAGAAATAAATTATTTAAGTGTGTCCCTGTGTGTAATAAATGTTTCACTTTTGAGTTGAATTGCTGAAATAAACCTTCCAGTAATATCCATTCAACTGAGGTTGCTTCTATGCATAAGGGAATTGTATTGTAGGTTCCTTTATTCATTTAGAATATGGGTGTTTTAGAAGTCTGAACCAACAACTGAGTTTTGCGGTTTAGAGTGTACACATTTCTCAGATTTTTCTCTTTCTACAATCAAATTTGATTTGTACATACACTGGTTTGGGAATTGGGCAGATGGGAGAGACCCAGTCATGATGCCCCAAAGTCTGCCTCAGCTGCTCAGAAATATGTCACTCCAAGTGCAATGATTAAGGAGGCATCAGAAACATGTCATATGTACTGTCAACTGCAGCTAAGACTGTTTGGGGACTAAAGAAGCATTGATTAAATGCAAGTACATGTGCTCTGTTGCATTTGAAAGTGCACAACACATTCAAGAAGATAAGAGTCATTTGGAAGTTGGTGCTTATACACAGTAATGGGATCCCATGTAGGGCTTTTGTAAACGAATATTTTAGTAATCAAGTAACCTATCGATTATTCTTACGATTAATCGAGTAATCGGATAAAAAAAAAGATAAAATAAAATACTGGTAAATCTAACATAACAGCAGTGTTACTATCAGATACCAACATCAGTCCAATTGTTCATATTTGAAGTTCTCTAACAGTTACTTTTCTGTAGTTTATAAAATTAACTTGTAACAATAATAGCTCACTTTCTAAGTTAACCTGAAGAAAAGTTGTACAAAAATCTGAAATTATATTCAATTTAAGAATAAAGAGGGAGGCTCACAAATACGCATACGTTATTTTTAAAAAGTGCATTTTTCCAGCTTTTGGTTTATGTATTAATCTCCAGTCAATTTAATAGATGAACTCTCACCTTGCCCAGACATGTATAGCTTTTCTGTTCATGTTAGCGACGGAATTTGGCTCCTTAGTTTGTCACAGAAACTCAGATACCAGCTCTTTACCACCACGATGCGCTCCGCCACCCGTTTGTTGAGACCGGGATGATATGAAATTTATTTTCCGGTTCGTCCGTAAAGCTACACTTACTATAAGCATCAAGAACTGAACAGCCACCCGCGGTGTTCAGTTTATCCGCTCACCTGTATAAATACACATGCAGCGCTCTTCCCCGCCATTCTCTCTGAACACCGGCCATCAGGCAGCAGCTCCAGAGTACTACAGGCATCGCACCAGTTATTTTTTTAGGATGCCTATTTGACCCTGAAAAATGATAAAAGCCCGGACATTATCATGAATCCATAAAATCCTCCCAGAGCGAACTTGAAAATGTTGCTTATGTTTAGCTTTAAATCAACAACTCAGGAAGAAGTGTGAATGCTATGCAACGCTAATATCGACCCGGCTGGAACACGGTGCCCTAAATAATAAAACATAAATTAACAAAGCTTCGAGGCAGATGAATTTTCCTTGAGGAATTTTAATAATCGAGGTACTTGAATCACTCGAGGAATTGTTTCAGCCCTAATCCCATCAGATCGATTTTTGAACGAAAAGTTAACCCCCAGTGGACCAACAGAAATGTCTTTGTAGTCCAACGCTGTTGTTTGCGGATGTCGCTTTTGCATTAGATTTGTGCGTGTTAGTGACAAGCGAATGACGTTCTAGCATTGCCTTAACATTTTCAGCATGTTAAAATCTATGTAATTAATTAATAAAGATGAATGTGTTAGAACAGCGCAGTGGCAGAGTTAGTAATGCTGTTGCTTTCCAGCAAGAAGGTCTTGGATTCATGTCCTGGCCTCAGGTCTGTTTAAATTTTCCTTGTGGGTGTGTGTGTGCATGGTTGCTTGTCCTGTCTGTCTCTGTGTTACCCTGAAATGGGCTCGGTGCAGGTGTACACCGCTTCTCGCCCAATAACTGCTGGCGGCAGCAGCCCCCCCTCACAACACCCTTATCACTGCAACGATAAGGGTGTTCGAATAATGGATGGATGGATGGATGGATGGAAGGCTGGAAGGATTGAAATTAATGGCTTGGAGTTCCAGCCTCTGTTACTTATCATATTGATTGTGATTGTATTTATTAATCCATGTCGCTATTCTCTTACAGGTGAACCAATCAAGTTTGACCCAAACTTCAGAGGGCCTGTTCAGAACAGGTAGATATCAATCTTTACCTAAACTGACGTTCAACACCTGCACATTCTACAAAATATTGCGAGCTGACCCACCTGCATCTGAACCCTACTTGTGTATTGATTGTCCCTATTGTGCCATTATTTTGGCGCATACTTCTGTCACAATGTGTATGGGATACATGGATTATTCTTCATGCAACAATAATGATAATGATGACTACTGTGGTCAATCAACCACAGGGAATTATGGGCATAAAGTCAGACTGACAACTGGAGTTTTACTAATGGAGTTTTAGTAATGAATGTCATTAGTAATGACATCTCTGCACTAGCGACAAACCCATTTAGACGTGATTAAATGTGAATCATATTTATTTGCTCTTTTACGAATTTTTGTACTTAGTAGTTAGTTTGACTACTAACTACTAACATAGTTAGTAGTCAAAATCAATCAAAACGGACACAATGTTGTGTTGGGATGAAACTAGAACTAGAACCAGTATTACTGTGTGAAGTGTGAAGGTAGTTCTGTCATAGTGGCACCAATATCTGCTGAGGGCAGCAATGCAGGACAGTAGTAGGCCGGTCATGCTAACAAATTTTGCTGGGCGACAAATTGCCCCAGAAATTATTATATTACATATATTGTTGTCTGAGATCCTTTTCAACTAAGGATCTCAGACAACAATATATGTAATATAATAATTTCTGGGGCAATTTGTGAGAATAGCACAATAATCCAAGTACACCCTCTCAATATCAATAAACTAATTTCAAAATAACATTTAACACTGAAGATGGAAAACATTTGAAATTTCCAAAATAAGTAAACCAGAAACAAATGAATTATGAAGTCTATGTAAACAAACTTGCCCTTCAAAATATATTAGTCACAGTGACAAAAGGCATTTATGTAACTTTCATAGTTTTTTTTTAAAGTTATTTTTGTTACAGCTGTCACCATGTGGTGACAGTATGTTATTTGACAGAGTCGACCCAACCAAAAACAACCAATCAGAGCAGGTCCATCAACTACATGTACTCACTTCTCAATGGTGGTACCATTACAGGAAAACCATTTATCCATTGTTATCGTGGCCATGCTCACTAGCCTGAGTATTAACTACAGTTTCTGCTAGTGGCAGTGTAGCAGAGAGCAAGGGGGAAGAAGAGGAGGGGATGAGCAGTGCCATACAGACTGTGATTGACAGCACTGAAATCTGCCTCCTGGCTCTGATTGGTTGTTTCTAGATATCCCTGGGTGAGGGCAGAGGAGATTGTTTTGTTTTTTTCCAGATGATCTCTCTCATCTGCAACTGTCACTATGTTGCAGTCGCAACATAGTGACAGTTTCAACAAATATGTAAAAAAAAAAGATATATATTTTTTTATAATTGTTACATACTGCAACTTTAAACATCAAAAAATAAACATAGGCCCACTTAGAGGAGCGTAAAGAACACTCAGTTATTTATAGTACAGGTAAATAAAACAGTCTTGAAATGAATTTTACATTTAATACTGGTTTGATTTCTTTTAATTTTATTTGAATAAAGTACACTTTGCAATAGTCTTTGAGGTTTTCATTGTCCACTTTTCTCTTTCTTACCTGACCAATTTTATCTTTTGACCAACCTTATCTTTTATCTTTAGTGCCAGTTTGGCAGGTTGCTGTGCAGGCATTTTCCAATCCTGTTGTTTCTCTGAATCCAACCCTCCGCATTACACATTACTGTGATGTGGCTGCTTGGAGGAGCAGAGCACACTTTGATGTTGTTCTGACCCACAGGCTTTTCTTAATGAGAGCAGGGAGAAGAGTAACTCAGCGGTTGTCTTTTTTGTTTTCAATCAGGCTGAATATGGTAACTTCTGCAGTTACTACGTCATTTATAGGTTAAATGTTGTAAATGTTAACCATTTTAAACATATAAAATCAAAACAATACAACAGTGAACAGTGCCCTATTCTGTGTGTCACAGAGTCTAAATGTAGATTTTAAACATAAATCAAATTGTCTTTTTCATCACTCTTTTTCCTCACGCAGCGTGTTGTATTTGTTGCTGCTTTGAACAGCTGCCACTCATGGATTTTTTAAGCATGTAAAATATCCCTTATTTGAGCAAATCTCTCCTTTTTTTTGTCCAAATGATTTTGACAAAGCTGGGACAATCTGGCAGATTCCCGCCACAATGGCTCCCCACTATCCTGTTAAAAACCTGCCATCTGTGTCACTTTGGCTCCCGCAGAAAACCAGCCCTTCACACACGATGCACACTCCAAAGTTTGCCACTTCACTCGCGATGCTTCAAGTATTTATACATTTAGTTTTTTTTTTGTTTTTTGTCTTTTTTAGTTTTCAAGCAGAGTTCCTGCTGACAGGAAGTAGGAGAGAGCTTTTGTTGATCTCTGTACAAGGGACCTCTGAGCAGATCTGAAGTTTGGGAGTGCAGCCATGTTGGAATCTACTTGAAATATAACAGAGCAAAGCAGAACTGTTTCACTCTCCTCTTTTTATCAGCTTTCCTCCAGCACTGACCTTTATTTGCTTCAAAGGTGACTTTGCTTTAACACTCTAGTGCTGTGCTTGCTTTTTTCCTTGAAAAAATGCAGCCCTGTTTAAATGTGGAGATGAAACAGACAAGACATTCATGGAAACCTTGATAAAAAGACAGGAGAGGCACTTTCAGCTGAGGATGCTTAGGTTTTAGATATTCTCGCTGTAATTTACCTCTGATGTTTAAGAGTGATATCTTAGCTATTTGCCATCGAGGATGGAGACGGAATTTATAATTAGGAAAGCTATACTTTCCATAGGAACACAGACATTTATTTAAAAAAAAAAAAAGAAACAAATGACACTTTGCTTTACTATCTTCTTTTTTAGACCCAGAATCTTGAAACACTTTGGTGATAGAGTAGCATATTGTCATTATAAACATTATATTCTGTGTCTGTGGCTGACATAAACATGCATAGCAGTGACCAATTTTGACACCATATTTTTCTAATATGCCTAGATAAAATGGTCTATGTCACGAGATAAAAAAACAGCTAATAGTGTAACTGGACGCTATTTCAGAAGTCAAAATGTAAAAAAAAAAAAAAAAAAGTCCTATTGGAAAATAATATGCTTGACCACATTATAGTATTATAGGCATATACACAGTTATATGTTTAGGTATAAAATAATAGTTTTCCTTTAAGATCAAGGAATTTTTAATCTTTATCTTTACTTTTAGTGGACCATAAATATAATTTATTACATCCAAAAGCACATGTAAGCAACGTAAGACTGTTGATCTATAAAGTTAAACTAAGTATACAATTAGCAGTATTTTACTTATATTATTATAAATGCCTGTGTGTATTTCAGCTTTTATTCTTCTCTACATGGGTTTCTCCACTGCTGTTATCTCTACTAATTCATTGTGAGGTGCAATAAAGTCTGTATGCAGCAATGTAGTCCTCCTGCAGAAAAAATAAGGACAATTCATTGCACAAAGAGAGACTCAAAGGAAGTACTGTTGCATCTTTCAGCTTAGGCCTCCTACTGACCTTGGCTTTGAAAAGTGGAGGGGATGAGAGCTTCAAGTCAATTTCCCAAGCAAACGGCACCATGGGAAGGTTTTGAATTGTCCTTCGCTTGAATGGTGCCACTTGACACAGTGGGCTGGACTTTCCTTCATTTGTGGATGGGTGTATTCCTTCCAAGCATCTGAATGGTTTTAGAATGAGCTAGCGGCACAGCCCCTCACTGAGTAGGAGGGAGGGGAAGACAGCTTGTTATGCAGCAAGTCTATAAAAGAGTGAAAAAAGACTTAGAAAGGAAGCATTTCTTTTTTATCTTTTTTTTATTTTATATATATTTTATTTTTGGCAGACTGCTGTGAAGTGAGAGAAAATCTTCAAATATCTGTCTCTGTGCCGGTGGGACAGTTAACCCTTTGGGGAATTGGATTCTCATCAGGAAGTTGGTTGAGAACTATAGCAGTTCTTTTAAAAATGGAGTATAGAGATAATCCTCCCTCGCTATGTGTACATCATATATTTGTAGAGCTGTAATTCACCTGCCATAAACCTACTACTTTGTAAGACAGTTATTATCAATAAATCCAGCAGTGCGTAGTTTGGTTTTCTTTTGCTCTTCAAAAATAATGGCAAATTGTCAGTTCACTGTAAAACTAAACTCCCGGTTTCAGGTTTTTATGTCCCTCTCTGTTGTTTATGCTTGTGTTCTACTTTACAGGAAGTGCACTGATGTGGTTTGCTGCATTATCTTTCTCATTGTTATCCTGGGCTACATCGCCCTGGGTACTGTCGGTGAGTTTCCTACATTGCTGGTGATTACATCACAAAAGCCCTGAATTAACAAGCTTGTTAATAACCCAAATATCTGGTTGTTTGGAGTGTAGTAAATTTAAGTAAAACATCTTCACTCAAAGAATATGCTGGTTCTGGTCATGTCTTTACCTTGAAAAAAATATCACAAAATAATAGTGTGTTGTTTCAGTCAAGTATTTAACTTTGTAATTATTTGTTTTAAAAAATGATTTTATTTCTTTAACAGAGACTGTGTGGTAAATTTTCTTTCTGATTTATCAGACTTATACTTTCTCAATCTATACCTTTTTACCTTTAATGAAAAGTGTTTTGATAGGTGGTACTCTTATTATACTTTAAAATATCCAAACATTCTCCTTGTCACACAAATTCACACAAAACAATCATCAAAAGATCCCCATATTTTTCTGATTTTACTGACAATTTTTCTCAAAATTGGCCAAAAACCATCGGGTTTAAGTGAGTGCTGCCTTACCTTCATTTGATGTCTGTGACCAATGCAGTGAATAATAAAAAAAGTTACATTTAAGGTCACACATTAGTGCAAATATCGTATAAATTCCTTCCAAATATTTCTTAATTAGCACAACAAAATCTGTGATTTTGATAGCAAAAAACCCCACAAAAACAATCACAAAATCCTGGATGGCCTGACCAGTTTGAAAAGATGTTCAATATTATTTAATTTTAAAACTTATCAAATGCTGAAATAGCTATTTATTGATATTTTAGCAAAATGAATGGCTTTTATCAATACATTCTGACACAACCCTTCAAGGACATTCAGATTTTTGATATGACCCAAAATAAAAATGAGTTTGACACCCCTGGTTTAGATTATATAATATGACAACAGTCCCTAACAGTCCTGTCAGCCACTGTGTAGGACTTCCTTTAATCTTTATTAACCGTCATGTAATTTGTTGCTTTCTAGCTTCCGAAAGGGCGAATAGTGATCTTACCAGTGGCATTTGAAATGAAAAGCTGTTGTTGTTTTTCCTAGCCTGGTTCCACGGAGACCCCAGGAAAATCATCTCTCCAACTGACAGCCAGGGTCAGTTTTGTGGCCAGAAGGACACCTCGAATTCGTGAGTTACAATACATTTGCCTTCAAAAACTGACATTACAGTGAAATAATTATGATGTCCATGTTGTCTGTCAGCTTCCCATTGTTATCTTTACACTCTAAATAGGCTTTGTCTACAGCACCAGTACACAAGAGATGATTTGTGATTAATCCTGACAAGTCTTAATACACAGAGCACAGCATGTGTTTGTTTTTCTGTTTGTATGTGTGCCTAAGGACTTGCTTCTAAATTGTCGTTCTGCAATAGACATTTAGATCTCTCTAATCGAAATCCCCTCTTTGTCTGTGTCTTCTTTGTTTGTAGAAATAAAAACATATTATTCTACTTCAACATGCTGAAATGTGCCAGTCCTGCAGTTTTAATTAACCTCCAGTGCCCTACAACTCAGGTACGAGACTGTCCAGTAGAGCATTGTACAAAACAAAACATTTTTCTTAATCTTTCCTTCAGAACTGGTAAAGTTCATCCTCAAGAGATGTGTTTTCTCCCTCAGCTCTGTGTCTCCAAGTGCCCTGACAGATTTGCCACGCTATCGGAAGTTTCAGTTAACAACAGCTGGGAATATTACAGGCAATTCTGCAAGCCTGGCTTTGTGTTTGGAAGTAAGGTAGGAAATAGTGACCGATGTTATATTCTTCCCACAAACTGATTTATAGTTGAAACCAAACAATTTATTTTTCACCTAAAGTCTGTTTTTGTAGGCTTTTTCAGCATCACCATTAATATTTTTTAATATGATTTAGGTTGTTAACGTTCCATGTCTGCAGTTATGTACTAAATAACTTATGGGCATAGCTTTGATAGACAAGCGGAAAAGAGTCAGCCTTTACTCATGCTCACCTCAGCTGTGTTCTCTCAACTGACAGCAGCTCGATGCTAATGACGTTAGCATGACGAAGTGTAAGGTGTTGTGTGGGAGCAAAAGACACCACACTCATATTGTTTGGAACTGAATCATCATTTTCCTTCCCAAATCATTTCAAGTGTGAATATTGTTCAATTCTGTCAGAACTGAACTTCAGGTTTCATTCAGGATAAATTATGATGGCAAAACCTGTTGGTCTTTTTAGTGTTTAATTGGTGGTGTTGAAAGTTTTCTGTACAGCATCCAAAGAGATTTTGTTTAACAATGAGCCCTTGAAAATTATAGTAGCAATTATTGTACTTAAATCTCTCTTTTAAACAACCGATTGGTCAATGACTGTTCCGTATTTTGAGATGTGTAAAACATTGTCTTGTCTGTTACTCTTTCAGTCAGTTGCAGAGGTCATTCGAGATGAAGATTGCCCTCTAATGCTTGTGCCAAGCAAACCAAGTAAGTGAAAGAATGAGTACTTGTTTGCCAAATAATGGCTAAGTCAAAAGTTAGTTTTCGAAAACTACTGACAGTACACGGCAAGACTAGCCAACAGACTTTGACCTAAAGAAAGTTTTGTTTATACTGTTCATTGCAAATATGCAAATTAAACAAGATTACCTCTCAGAAGCTGCTTGCTGTATCCTTGATGCCCTGACTCAGGGTCAAAGATGTACGGTTGTACAATTGTATGTCTTTTTGCAGCCATTTTCACGTCAGCACTGTTGTTGGCTTGGTCATCACCATACTATTTGCATAACAGCAGTGTAGCTCTAAAACAACTCATTCTCAAAGAAGCTCAAAATAGGCAGATCCAAGCAGGTGAAATCTCATCCGAGAATAATTTTCTATAAAACATAGAACATTTGGCTTTCTGTTAGGTTGTTCTATTGTCTTCTGGGATATTCTTGTGTTATTTTCTACTAAAAAATAAACTTCTTGATTGAATGAAAATAACTCTAAAACTAAATCTTCCAGGAATATGACCACTTTTGGGCATAACAGCAAATACAAACGTTTAATGTTTCCTTTCCAAATTTCCTTCAGTACTTCAGCGGTGCTTTCCTGAGTTCAAATCAAAGGAGGGATTATTAACTGTTGCAAATCAGACCACCTTCAGAGACCCTAACAACAACACGTGGACTGTCAACGATCTCAGAGATGCTGCTATGTAAGATCCTGCCAGCCTGAATCTTTGCCTTTGTCTTTCAGAAAACTAGATTATAGTTTAAGGTTAAATTTAACTTTTATTCATAAAATTTGCTAAATGTTAAGGGGGGTTGTTTTATAGGTTTGAGTCTACAACACAAAGTAACTTACATTGACTACCCCTCTGTGTTTGTGAACACACTCTGATTACTCTCTGTCACACTCTGCTTGGTCATTAAGTTAAGAATGAACATTGTTATTTTTCTGAAGTCTTTTTTGTTATTTTTATACCCTGGGCTATATTTTTTAAATAATGGAAAAGGGTGTAGTGCCCCCTGCTGGTCGTTCCTTGCAACTCTTCAAGATTAAAAAAATGTTTATGCACTATGTGTTTACTTTTGATGTTATTATATAACATGGGATTTTAATTCTAAAAGTTACTTTATTATTCACTGAAATCTAAGTAAGTGATATCACAAACATCTGAAACCAGGTATGCACAGTACATACGCTATAAAAATGACATAACTTTTCTAATAATTTAAAAAGACCTTTTTCTTTTTTTTTCAAAATTAAAATTTTTCATACATTTTCCCAATATTTAGTTTTCACTTGGACATTTGTTTTCATTCGGGGGCATGCTGCACATTTTCCATCAAAATATGTATAATCTGACAAGAAGAAGACAATTCTTCTTAACTATGGCTGTACTTGTGAACAGTTATTTTAACAGGCCTTTCAATTGTTTTGTTGGCCTTTTCCAAATAGGTTAAAGTCAAGGTAGTATGAGTGTATGTAAACTTCTCGTGATAAAAAAAAACAATCTCTAAAGCATTCTACATAGATAATTACATACGACAAACACTAGTAAACTAGTAATATATAGGTTGCAAATCTGGTCTTCAAATGTGTTTATTGTCTCCTCTTTCTCTCTCTCATACATTGTTACTTTACAACAGGGGAATAGCCAGTCTGCTGAATGCCAAAGAAATTGGCATAAAGATCTTGGAGGATTATGCAAATTCCTGGGTATGGATATTAATGTAAGTGCAGCACATAAAACTTTCACGTTTTATGTGAAAATTTCTTGTAAATTCTTAAAAAAAAATGTTTTTACTGTTTACTTGTCAAATATTTTGGACATATTCTGCTATATACAGCGACCTATCTATATACAGTGACTTGCAAAAGTATGCGTGTACTGTGCTTTGGACAGATGAAGATGTAATCCCATCTGAAAAGGCTGCCACAGATGACTGGCAGCCTCTGGCGTAGTGTTTACTTTTTCTCATGCCATCCTGTCTCTGTGTTGCCACAGAGGCCTGGGAATGACCATGGTATTCAGTCTGAGCTTCATCCTTCTGATGCGCTACATTGCTTGTGTGATACTGTGGCTCATGATTTGTGGTATCATCATTGCAGCTGGCTATGGTGAGTGTGCACAACTCGAATGCATCTTAAAAGTTTTACTTCTAGTTCTGCTCTTATGATAGATGGTCTTACGATGGCTCAATTCTTTTTGTAATTTTCAGGTGGCTGGCGGTGTTACAAAGAGTACGTTCTTCTGTTAGAAAAACCAGATACAAATGTCGCCATCTCTGATATTGGCTTCCAGACAGATCTCAGCATTTACCTTGAGATGAGCCAGACATGGCTTGTTTTGAGTACGTTACAAACAACTCCCGTACTTGGCTGCACATGCGTTAGTACCAAAGGCGGTAATGAAGGCCAGATGAAAGTGTTCTTTTTTGTTGTTTGTGTTTTAGTGATCCTGCTTATTTTTATTGTGGTCGTCATCGTTCTTATGCTGATTTTTCTGAGAAAGAATCTAAGCATCGCTTTTGCACTAATGAAGGAAGGAAGCAGGTGAGTGTGACTATAAGCTTTAACCTGTAAACTGTGTACATCTACCTTTTTTCATACAATGTTTGATCTTGTTCCTAGGGCCATCTTTTACATCATATGTACTCTCTTCTACCCGATCGTCACCTTTTTTCTTCTGGCCATCTGTATAGCCTACTCTGCTGTCACAGCAGTGTATCCTTTATTTTGCGTATTATATATACATGTGAAATTAATTAACTTTTCAAACATATTCAAAATTTTTCAGATGCTCCTGTTATTTAGCTTTGTGTGGAAGTTATAATTTAGTTGAGAGTTATTGGATTTGCTGCCTTACCTGGTATTCCCTCAGCTTCTTGGCCTCTTCAGGTAACGCCATCTACAAGGTGACATCCCCTGATGATAAGTGCATTCATAGAAACCTCACGTGCAGTCCAAAGGTTTGATCCACACACTCACACACATCACATAGCAGTGTGAGAAATTAATTGTTTGTGTAAATAGGTTTTACTATGCCTTTCTATTTTGCAATAGTTTTTATTTAAAAGGATTCCTATGCAACTTGATCAGACAGTGTTTAGTAAATACGTGATTACTTCAGATGCGTAGTGATGCTATTCACAAATCATGTTCTGAGCATCTCACTAAATACCAAATTCTCATCTGTTTCTATGTTTTAGACCTTCAGTCAGACCAACATAGCCAAAGAGTGCCCTGGAGCACAGTGCATGTTTGCATTCTATGGTGGAGAGACTGTATACCACAACTACATCATCCTCCTCCATGTTTGTAACCTGTTTGTGTTCCTCTGGCTGGTCAACTTTGTCCTGGCCTTGGGAAAGTGCACTCTGGCAGGGGCATTCGCCTCCTATTACTGGGCCAAGAGGAAGCCGAAAGACATCCCTACCTGCCCTGTTTACGCCTCGTTCAGCAGAGCCATGCGGTACGTTTCAGACACACTTTAAAGTAAGCTAATGACATTGTGTATAAATCTGTATTTTTATGCTCTTTACAAATGCAACTCTTTACATTTGTAAAGAGTTGCAAATGTCAAATAAAAATCTCAAAAGTGGGAAAAGATTACCGGTTTAGGATTTCTGCTGCTTACAATATACTAGTATTTTACTGTCAGTAAAACATAAAACGAGATGAATCGTCTCATGAGAAACTGCTTGGTTTTGATCATTTCTGTTCCAGTGTTAAAATTAACCCCAGCTAAATGCTTTTTGTTTTCTGTCTGCACAGCTACCACACGGGTTCTCTAGCCTTTGGTTCTCTACTCCTTGCTATGGTGCAGATGATCCGAATTGTTCTTGAGAACCTTCATCTCAAATTGAAACGCAAGTTTGAACTCTTTAACAAACTGGCATTCTTACTCTGCATAAAATGAACAGTTATTTCCAATAAAGTGATGATGTTGGCTTCCCAGATTCTCAAAGTTGTTTGAGTCGGTTCCTGCTTCACTGCCTCAAGTGCTGCTTCTGGTGCCTGGAAAGGTTCATCAAGTTTCTTAACACAAATGCATACATTATGGTAGGTCATTTCCATGAGCACTGCTTGTTAATTTGTCTGCTGGGGTTACAGCTGTTGTTTGGCCATGCTTGCACCCTTGTTCCTAACTAACTACATACTTTGTCCTCAACAGATAGCAATATACGGGCACAACTTTTGCAAATCTTCCAGGGACGCTTTTGATCTCTTGATGAGGAATATTTTGCGGTGTGTACCTGTGTTAGCTTTCTATTTGCTCCAGCTCTCTAAAAGCCATTCTACCCGTCAACAAATACAGTGGCTTGTAAAACACTTTTGCACACCGCACTTTTCAGTTTTTTTATTTGTAAAAAATGTTTTGAATCGTGTATAATTTTCTCTCTACGTCACAATTGTGTACAACTTTTTGTTGGTCTTTCACATAACATTCCAATGAAATATATTTATGTTTGTGGTGGTAATGTGGAAAAATTCAAGGTGTCTGAATACTTTCTCAGACACCTTGACTGTAAGTGTCACAGTTCCTTTTAAGTTGGATCTTTTTTGTCTTTTCAGGCAACTGAAAAGACAAAACAAACAAAAAAAAAACGTATTGGAAACCATATTGATTTAACGATAATGTAAAGACACCAATTAAATATTCAAGAGAGTGCACAACTTTTGCAGTTATTTTCATACTCATAATGTAAAGATGCTTAGAGTAACAGATCTGTTTTGAAAAATCCTATTCATCGCTTTGACATCTTTGTTCTTCTCTTCTGAAGGGTGGTTGTCTTAGATAACCTCATCACCTTTCTGCTGTTCATAGGAAAACTGGTCATTTCAGGAGGAATTGGTAAGTTTTCCTTTCGTTTGACTTCTGTAAATAGTAGCATGTCAAAATCTGCTTCAAATTCCTCTTCTATCTTTGTTCTTTTAAAGACATTGTTTCACTTTAAGGGTAATTTTATTCAGTTCAGTTTGATACTTTTAATCAAACATAAATCGCATTTATTTTGGCCCAGATTAAGTACCTCTACATAGAATGCCTTTCAAAACGTATCTGTGCATCGAATTGTTTAGTTCATATTGTCCAAAAGCAAACTTCAGCGTAATTATCAGCTGGATTTTATGTGATAAACCAGCACAAAATAGTTCACAACTTTAAATGGAAGGAAAATGTCCCTTGGTTTCTCTTTTTTTTTTCTTTTTTTTTTACAGATTAAAAATCAGAAAGGTTTGGCATGAATTTTATTTAGTTGCTTATGTCCCTAAATGAATTGTATTGTATTATGGTATTGATTTCGCTTGACAATCTTAAGACTGAGGTTCTCCCTTGTTCTAGTGCACCTTTTCTTGTCACATTTCTTCTCTCCACTCAATTTTCTGGTAATATGCTTGGATACAGAACTCTGTGAACAAACAGCTTCTTCAGCAATGACCTTTTCGGGGATTACCATCCTAGTGAAGGGTGTTGAGAATTTTCCTCAGCAAATACAAGTAAGCCAGTCAGAGTTGAAGGAAAGAAAACCTGACAGCAAAAAGACTTGATCAAGACTGAGGCAGAAGTTTACAGCTAAATTCAACTAGGAACCTGTAGTAAAACTTGAAAGTTGTTGTTCACAGAGGCTTTCCGTCTTATCTGACTGAGCTGCAAAGAAGAGGGGAAAAAAACATTGAATTCTGGACGTACTAACCAATTAGTATTATTGCACCTGTATCTTTTTAACACATTCTGTAGACTTTATCATTTAGAAATAAAATATGACATACACTTGGACAAATGTACATGTTTGTTTTTCCAGGGGTCCTTGCATTCCTCTTCTTCTCCAAAAGAATACCAATTGTTCAAGATATGGTACCTCAACTAAACTTCAATTGGGTCCCCCTTCTGGTAAGAAGTTAAAATGTCATTGTAGTGCAAATGAATGCAGTGTAACTCCCACTGATTAAAACTATTTGCTTAGAATGAGACATTTTTCTAAATTTAACTTGGCAAAAGGAATTATTTGCATGAATATTAGCTGAACTTAAAAATAACACATTGCAGTTCATTCAGCATGTGCATGTGCTTATGAATTAGGGAATGACTGAATGTAGTGTGAAGTGCTTTGGGGTCCTTTGGACTTGATACAACTCTAAACAGGTACAGGTCGTTTCCTTAGCATTAGGGTGCGCTGCTGAATGCAGACAGATATTGTACCCCAACAAAAGTGCCTGCAGGGTAGTGTTGCTCTGATACTCTGATATGTTGCTCTGATACCCCATCGGCTGCTGTAAGGTTCTGACAGCACATCAACCTAAAACACCCATAACTTCTTCAATTGTTGTTTAGAAGTTATCTAATTGTAGAATTGACTATATTCGTAGAGACAGTTTTGAATAAACCACCGTCTTGCTCCTTCTGCTTGTGTGTACATGCAGAGCAGTTTGTTGAAGAGTTAGGCTAAAGCTACAATATTTAGTCTCTGTTTTATTAGTTAGTAAATTTGGCTTGTAATGTATTATACGGGGAAAAAAAATCTGAACAAAACTGCAATTCAGACATTGGGTAACATCACATGGACACACAGGAAGTTGAAGGAACCCATACAGTCCCTCTTGGCAAATAATCATTGTACTCTCATTTAATATAAACAAATTATGTAATCAAAATATTGTGCATAACCTATGACAGTTTTGCAAGATGTGAACACAGTGTACTTGTGATTTAAATCATTGGCTGCACAATACATGGTAATGTGTCTGATGTAACAACTGACACGGAGAGCTGAATTTAGTCAGGAACTCACTAATCAATGAGGACCCTTTCTGACCGAATCTGACCCATTCTGTTGTTTGTTGCATGAAAACAAAATGATATGCAGACTAAACATGTGTTGATTTTTTTTCAGACGCTGATAATTGGGTCGTTCATGATCACAAGTGGCTTTTTTAATGTTTATGCCATGTGTGTGGACACGCTTTTCCTATGCTTTTGTAAGTATGCAGTATTTTTGTAAACTTCAAGCGTATCAGCTGTAGATTATGTGTGGGGATGCGGAAGTTCTGCAAAGCTACCTCTAAACGACTAAACGGCATTCCTAGTTATTCACTGTTCCACCTTTTCCTATTCTGCTTTTATTTACTTTCTCCACTAAGCCTTTACCTCTCTTTCTCCTTCTGTCTCTCTTGCACCGCTCACCTGCCTCTGCTGTTTTCCTTCTGTGCTGCGATACGGTCTCAGGTGAGGACCTGGAGAGGAATGATGGCTCTTCTTCCAGGCCCTACTACGTATCTCCAGGCCTGCACAAGATCCTCCGCAAAGGAGAGGAGCGTGCTAAATCGAGTGCTTCCTCCTGAGCAATGTGCAGCCGTTTTTTTTTTTTTTTTTCTGAACTTTTGATTCTGACTCACTTCTCCATATCTGCTTTGTGTGTGGAGGCTCTGCAAGTTCTCGAGGGCTAAACATCTAAACTGGATGCAGGGATGACCTGAACATGAAAGGACATGTAAACAGTTCAGGTCCCAAAGCACAGTGGACCGAAAAAAAAACACTTGGCTTCACTTCCTCTCATGAGCCAGTTCAGATACTTGCCTTTTTGTCTGCTCTGCTTTTCTTCATGTTTCTCTGTATTTTCTGCTGACCTCTGCCTTACATTGAGGATGCACATCAATATACAGGATAGATGCACAAGCGGAGACACATTGTTTTTTTGTTTTGTTTTGGGTTTTTTTTTTTAAACCCAAACAAACATGGGGACCTTAAATTGTACAGATGCCACTGATGGACTATGATGTAAAGCATCACCCTGAACAGAGTTGGACTTCTGGGGCACTTTCTTATCGCACTTTGGTCTTTTGGTGTGAAATCATGATCTGTTTGATTCACCTTCAGTAAAGGAATCGTGTGTTTTATTTACTGCCTGCAGCATGATTATTTTGCTGTCGTTTCCCCACATTTTTTTAGGTGACTTCCATCCTTGATAATTGTAAACACAAATCCGCATATGATTTGAACACTACACCCAGCTAAACTTTTATTTTCAGTTCACCGCACAATCATTTCATTTCAGTTAATACCCCCCTTGTATGTACTGTAACACAAAGACTTTGTGGGAGGTTAAGACTTTAACATAAATTTTATGGTTATTGCTTAAAATCTGGGCAGAGCCTGAGTATCTTCAGGACATGTGATTGCAGCCGCTAGTTTATGTGCCTAGTTGTCAAAAAAAGGAATAAAAAAATGTTCCTCCTTCTGTAATTTTAGACTTAACACCAGGAGTTTTTGGGATAAAGTTTATAAAAGGATTTCAAAGCCATTTTTGGTATTCTTTTTATTTGTACTATTATTGGATTATTGGATGTTCAGGTGTTGTGCTGTTTTAATATTCAGTATAATACACACGTCTGTCTGGAGGTTAATCTGTGTTTCGGTTTTGTACAGGACTTTTCTTTTTTTAACTTAATGAATCAGACGAAAATGTGATAATTTCTTTTTGAATAAACATAAATGGATGACCTATCACCATGTGCATTTGTAGAGGTTTTAATTTTTAAAGTGTTACATTATCACAAATGTCTTTAATATTGTCTCGCCATAGTGTGTGATCTGGAGGTGAACAACGGCTCGCCAAGTAAGCCCTACCACATGACCCCAAACCTGATGAAGATCTTCCAGAAAAGAATGATTGTAGAAGTGCTGGAAAGACCGTCGACACCATTGCGCGTAGTTACAAGAAGAAGAAGATGAGGCGGTAAACTGTCAATTGTCAGTTTAACTGGCATGAGCTTCTCTGAAAAAAAATAATTTGATTCAGACTCTGCAAGTTTACACCAAGTGTAAACCCTTTAAATAGATGGCAGTCCTTGGCCGTCTGCTATCAAATAATAATCGTATTATTTACAATTGCAGTCAAGTTTCACTGAAGGTTTCTTGTGGAACAACAAATTTCTTTATTGGGACTGCAGTAAACTCAGCTTTTGTTGCACTGTAAGCTCCTGTAGTTTCCAGTTTTTGCCATATGAGGGAGCCAGTCATTTTTACATGCCATATTCTGTATGTACTACTGGTGAATGATAAATGCACTGCTGACCTTATAGCTCAAATATGTCATAATATTCTCCTAAGAATGTGTGAGGTAACATTTTTATAAATAGCTTTGTTTACATTTTTGATGATTGTTTTATCTTGTCGTATTTTATTGCTTTTTTCCTATATATAGGTATGCAAATGTGTGAACTAGAGAAAAATATATTAAAGTTAATGAGTGTTAACTATTATGGGCTATAGAAGATGCTAGAAATGATTAAAGATTGCACAAAGGCTTATTTTTTTTACAAGGAGACATGGCTTTTCTCAGTAAACTGACATCCTTACCAAACTTTAAAAATCAGCTGAATGCTGATTTTTAAAGTGGCAGTACGGTTGTACTGTAAGGCACTTGCAGTACAACCGACCCTGCAGTAAAGTATATCTCAAACTGTGGACATTTTACACAACTTTTCAAAGTCTGATATTATTCTTTCACTGCACCCTAAAAGGAGCTGCTGACTTACTCTTGTAGGAGTTCTGAGCCCAATTCAAAGCAGTTTCCTCCCATCTATGTGATAGATGTAGTTGGAAGTTTGTTTGTTTAACTGTGTTTGATTGTAAAACCCAGTAAGATGCATCTTTTTATGTTTTTACCCTTTGAGGCTAATTCTAGAAAGAAGAATAAGATGTGAAGTTTTATGTCAGTTATTTTTTTTTGGGAAAACACTGAATAAATGAGCATCTTAGCTGTCCTCTGAGTCTCAAAACACTCTATTCTGCTTAATTTCTTTATTATCCAGGCTGGACTTATGCATCCTTTATTTAAATGATTTTAATCTCTGACTCTTTAAAGTCAACTCACGTTTGTGAGTATTTGCCTTGAGTGTGTGTCACACATGAGAGCCTGCCCTCATGGTACCTCAGAGTGACAGCGCTGCCAGACTTTACACACCCACGGCACCCGTTTGAGCTGAACACGCCGGGACATGAAGCCGTTCAGTAAAAGCACAACAACGGTTCTTGTGGATGAGGAACAGGACAAACGAAGCATGTAGCGTCTCAGTGGGGCATGGCGCACATGTGACATGTTGTCATTTCGGTGCTGCGCTGAATAGCGGCTACACTCCCAGTTGAATCGTACATCTCTCTTTGTTGTTGTGCATGCAGCTGGGACTTAGTTTCATTCCCACCGGGGGGGAATACTTCAGATCTGATAAGTGTTGTAAAACTTTGTTTTTATATGCCCTCCGCTCCCTCCCACGTCTGAAAATAAGATTCTTTTGGTCAACCACAGTCTGCAAGTAGACACAAGTAAATCCTCCCTGCTGGTAAAATTGGACGAGGTTTTCTTTCAAAATCTCTTCAAAAGTAAAAATTGTGAAGATGCAGACCTCTGTGCTGTCTGACATGAAAAGAGCTTAAATGTATGTAATGTGCAGAATTGAAGTTCTAGAATTGCATGTTAAAATGTTCTTGTAGGATTCATAAGCAAATATGTTTTGTAAAACAATAAAATGTTGTGCTGTGCAAAGATGTCAACACAATTTGTAGGTTTTCAATCATTTCCTTGAGGTTTGTGAAATTAGTTCTTTATTCTTGAAACAGAAACTTCACATACAATAAATTAAATTGCAACATTTATACAAAACAAATTCAGGTTCACCTTCATACGGAGTTTAGAGCCTTTTGGCTTTCACATGGAGTAGCACAGTCAGACATGGTCACCAACAACATAAACAAATATACTGCCATGTGTCACAGCTCTATGAGGTACACTGAAAACTTTGCATTTCCACATTATACAGTACACAGGACTGTAAGTCATGGTCTTCACCATGTTTTTTTTTGTTTTTTTGTTTTTTTAATACCGACATGGAAGGATGAATTTCTTGAAGTTTAAATGAAATGATGTGATGATGTGATGAACATCAAATCAGATTTACCTTGAGCATCAAAATACTGCAGCTGGTTATGGAGAAGAAACGCTGGTGAGGTCTGAAGCTGTGTGGTGTGTGTGTGTGGGGGTGTGTGTGTGTGTGCGGGAGAGAGAGAGAGCGGCTAGGCGTGAGACACAGGCAAGGAGGTCATGGCGTGGGCAGGCAGCAGTGGCTGGAACATGGAGGGAGGAGAGTGTACTGCAAACAGAAAACGGAGTCTGAGTTATTACTACTGTCACATCATTACGGCACAGGTTTGTTTATGAATTATTAATAATAATAAGCACAATCGTGATATTTCAAACCTGTTTTAATCTAAAGTTTTTGGGCAAGAATATTTATATATCTATAATAATACAACATCAACAATTTCTTTAATTTGCTTGAGTGATTTAATTCAAAAAGGGAAAAACGTCTTCAGTTTCATTACACACAGTAAAATTGCTCATTCTTATTGTTTTGATAGTTATGGCATACAGCTGATGAAAACTCAGGTTTCCATATCAGACTAGTAACAAATGTTTGGTCATGGCGAACACAATCATAGAGACAACTGCTGACATGCCAGCTGTCAGTTACACTATCACATGTGTGGCAAGCCACAAGGGTCATTTCTACAAAATCTAGTTGCTAACAGAGGGTTGTATCCAAGCATAATATTGGAAAGTTGAGTGGAAAAAAAAAAACAATAGGCACAACAGGGATGACTACAACCTTGTAAGAATTGTGGAGCAAAGCCCACAAAAGTTAAAGAACAAAACCTTAACAGACAAGAGAGGAAGTGGTGTTGTAGAGGGAACTGGGATCCACTTTTAGATACAATAAAAGTTTTGCATTTAATTTAGATCCAATGTTTGGAGGAACAGTGGAGAGCCACAGAATGTGAGCCATTTTGACATTTCCATAATCCGTTATGAGCCAAGCCATAACAGTGGTAGGCTCACTGTGCTTTAATAAGTAAAAGCAGTTGACTTGAAAGTTTTAGACGATTTCATGTTTACCTCTGCTGACAAGCTTTAACAGATCCTCATTTCCTTTTTTCTGCAGGACTTAGATCTTGCCCACACTGCTAAAGTAGCGATGCATGGTATGACTGTGCTCGAGTGCCCAGCAAACTGGCTTGATCTGAAGTCCAGGGAGAATCTATGGAGTATTGTCAGGAGGAAAATCAGAGACACCAACATGCCAGACGAGCTGAGGGCCGTCCTGAGCACAGACTCATCATCTCCATGTCGCCAAGGACTGATGCAGTAATTCATGGGGAAGTACTGAGTGTATAGACTGTTCAGTTCAGTTGGCCAGCTGTAAAATTAAAGCCTATGTTATATCTGAGAAATAGTAACTGTAAGCCATAACTATCAAAATTAACTTTGACATCTACTCTGATGTTTATTTATTTATTTATTTATATTAGATGTTTAGCATTTTTATTTGCCTAAGATTAAGCTTGCATTTTTCCTTTTTATAAGCATTCTTGTTTTC
Source organism: Girardinus metallicus (assembly GCA_903067095.1). Taxonomy (NCBI): domain Eukaryota; kingdom Metazoa; phylum Chordata; class Actinopteri; order Cyprinodontiformes; family Poeciliidae; genus Girardinus; species Girardinus metallicus. Next base: position 24,282 of record CAEGAE010098759.1, read on the forward strand.
TGAGTTTTCACAACCATAAATAAAACTGAGGTGCACATTTTAGTAGAAATAGAACAGTATAATATGAAATGTTGTGTTTTGTAAAACTACAATTCAACTCATCAATTATTATTATTATTAGTAGTAGTAGTAGTAGTAGTAGTAGTAGTAGTAGTGTTGCTAACACGAGCAATACTAACAATTGATTTTATTTTTTCTTAAGATAGCCCCATTATTTGACTATTGAGTGTCATTAATGAGAGATACTTAAAATATTTTTCAGTAATAAATGCAAAAAATCACCCTTGACCATGATCATACAAGACAAAAACACATATTAAGGCCGCTAGTAAAACAATTCAGTTTTTGGTCAAATGTTTAAAGAGCTGTTATTGTTTCTCTTGTTAAAAAAAAAAAAGCCTTGTTCTCACTGTCAATGAAGGAGTGTAGCGCTGAGAGCATTGAGCCCTCTGGGCCGCCATAGGCTGTGTACTGCAGCTCTTCAGGGGTCGGGGTGGGCTGGGACAGGCGGCCGGTCTGCAGGGAGGCCAGGGGGGTGCTCGAGGTGTGATTGGGGCTCACGTGCTTTTTGTGGCGAGCTCGGCAGTTCTGGAACCAGACCTGCATTACAAATCACATTGATAATAAAAATAATAACTGCATTATTTCCAGAAATAGAACAACTATTGTCTCAAATGACAAAGACCAGCATCCCTGGCAAGTCACTGTAGGAACCACCAGACAAGCTCACAAAAACAGAACAATAATTTTTGAAAAAAATCACTAAAATGTCTATGCAGAAAGGAAAAACTGCTGTTGCACTCTAAAAAGATTCAACACAAACAAATAAGACTGAGATATGTCTGACCTAAAAGGCAGAAAAGATTTAAATCATCTTATTCAGCATACAGCTGGAGAACATACAGTTTTCAGTCGGAGAGTAAAAAGTAACACTAACCAAGCTAAATCCACTCGACACACAATGCACCGTCACCAAGCTCAAATGTTTCTACCAACCAACATCTCGCAATCACGCGTGACGTGTTTTGTCTTTGTGCACCAACCTGTATGACTCTTCGACTGAGGCCAGTCTGCTCCGCCAGCTTCTGCAGAGTTTGAGCATCAGGGTTGTTGTCCTGAGCGAACTGAGCCTGCATCACCTGCATGTAAACAAGCAGAGGAAAGTCACTTCTTGTGTGGCCCGACAGAGCTGTGCTGCTGTGTTTGGCAGAAGCCCCTCCAGCTGACTCCATTGCAAACAGGAGGATAAATGATAAAAGAATTATTGTTAAGCTTATATTAGGTGAGAAATAGGTGCTTTATGTAATTTGTGGCAGCTTGTTGCGTTACATAAATGTTTGGAACTCTTGGTTCGTTCAATTGGAAATGTCCAGAGTGAAAGCTGGGTAACGGTACTAGGAGGTTTGTTGGTTTATCGTTTGCTTGAGGATTACTGTTGTTTTAATAATTGACACTGAAAACAATTATTAATGCCTGTCTTTGGTATTAACAGTCATTCTGTTCATATGTTCCTCTTTTAACTTTTATACAGGATCTAGTATTTTTTCACTGCACTGACTGGGTCAATACCAGTTTTAAGTTCTCTTTTAACTCTGACCTGCTGACAATTCATTTTTATTTCTGACAACTATAAAGGGCCAAAATGTCATTAGATGTGAACGTTTTAAATTTAACAGAAAAAGAATACGTTTCTGTGGTATAAGCATCAAAGCATATGTCCCTACATCTGATTTTGAATTTTTCTGTGAAATTCAAAAAAGGGCCGTCAAAATGAAAACCAGGGTGTGTAGGAGGTTAGGTTTTGGTTTTGATGCATTTAAGGAGCAGAAAAAGGTTCCGATCTCTTGGCCAATATTTTGGTGCCTTTCTAACACAAACATTTGTCAGTCAGAAGCTTTGACTCATAAAATGTAAAACAATCAATTAAATAAAAATAAAAGGGGTCTGATGCAGGCCTCCCACTTTAGCCACTAGTTGTAAGAAGAAGCAAACCTCAGATTATTTACTTTATTATTTTTAATTAGGCTGAAGATATCAATTTGTTTATTTCTCTCAACAAAATAAAAGAGCAAATCTAAAAAGTTGGTGTTATGGTAAAGGGGGGATGAAGGAAAGCTACTTAAATATTACCTGAACGAATCTTTTGAATGAATTTGTTCAAAAAATAAAATACTGAATCGAAAAATATA
>CAEGAE010098765.1:0-26386 GCA_903067095.1 Girardinus metallicus
CCAACTTGAAGCTGACGTCACTGTGGTATCAACGCATGCGCGATCTGATCTCCAAATGATGCCCCGCCTCTTCCGTGACGTCACACTCAGACATACAAAAGGTGAGTCTACATTTTATTAGTTTATATGTGCCATCTTAGTCTTTTATGTCTGCGTGTGAGAAATTTTTGTAGTGTATTTGCGAAATTTTAGTATTTCGTGTGTGTGTCAGTTTTTAGTGTGTGAGAGACAAAACATAGTTTTCGTCCTAATCGGCCCTCATAGGGCAGCAATGCGGGATATTTACGGCTCCTTGTCACTCAGAAACTCATCTACCAGCCATGAACGATGCGCTCCGTTTGCTCAGACCGGGACCTGAAATTTATTGTGCGGTTCGTCCGTAAAGCTCCACTTACGGACCATCAACTACTCAGCCGCCGCCGTGTTCAGTCCATCTGTAGAAATTCTCCCGCAGCCGCTTCCGGATGTTCAGCTGCCGTAACTCCAGGCATCGCGCCGGTTATTTTAAAGATGCTTATTGGTCCCCAAAACGATGAAAACCTGGTATTATCATAAATCAATAAATCCGCCCTGGCCGAACTTAAAGATGGACGTTATGCCGCTAACACTTAGCTTTCGTCAACAACTCAGAGGCGGAAGTGAGAGCGCTGTGCAACGCAAGTAATGTTCCGGCCGGAAGACGGAGCGCTAAATAATAAAACATAAATTAACGAGGCTTCTAGGCAGGTAAATTTTCCTCGAGGAATTTTAATAATCGAGGTGCTCGAATCAATCGAGGAATCGTTTCAGCCCTAAAACTAACAAACATTTTCTATGGAGTTTCATCATAAAAATCATCGAAACAAAATATTGACATTATGTCGATCAAATCTCTGCTGGGAATAAATGAGTTGAAATCTTTTAAAAATGAAATTATGAGATTTTCTTGTGAATGTTTAATATTGCAGTATTTATCAATAACTGAAAGCGCTTGATGTCATTTTATTCGTGTTATTCATGTTTGAACATGAATAAAGCTGAAGAGTGTAGTAATTGGTCTGGTTTTCTTTAGCCTGGATCTGGATCTCTGCTGTGAATCAGACCTGGAGGATCAACAGCCTCTGGCGGAGCGACAGCCGCGCCTCAACATGTGGGGCGCCTCGCCGGGCGGGGCCGCGTGGGAGAACGGCAGCCTGGCGCCCGGCGTCCCGCTGTTTCTGTTCAACGACAGCGACCAGAACGACTCGCTGCTCAACGCCACCAACTCCACCACCCTGGACGGCGGCGGGCCCAGCGCCGCCGCCGTCCTCATCCCGCTCATCTACGTCGTCGTCTGCGTCATCGGCCTGGGTGGGAACACGCTGGTCATCCACATCGTGCTGCACTACTCCAAGACCGAGTCGGTCACCAACATCTACATCCTGAACCTGGCCATCGCAGACGAGCTGTTCATGCTGGGCCTGCCCTTCCTGGCCGTCCAGAACTCGCTGCAGGCCTGGCCCTTCGGACCCTTCATGTGCCGACTCGTCATGACCGTCGACTCCATCAACCAGTTCACCAGCATCTTCTGCCTCACCGTCATGAGTGTCGACCGCTACCTCGCTGTCGTTCACCCCATCCGCTCCTCCAAGTGGCGGCGCCCTCCGGTGGCCAAAGTGGTGAACGGCACCGTGTGGGCTCTGTCCTTCCTGGTCGTCCTGCCGGTGGTGATCTTCGCCAACATCCAGAAGGCGGGAGGAACCTGCAACATCAGCTGGCCGCAGCCGGCCAACATCTGGAGGGCCGCCTTCATCATCTACACCTCCACCGTGGGATTCTTCTGCCCGCTGCTCATCATCTGCCTCTGCTACCTGCTCATCGTCTTCAAGATCCGCAGTTCGGGCAAAAAGGTCCACGCCACCTCGACCAAGAGGCGGAAGTCGGAGCGGAAAGTGACGCGAATGGTGGTGATAGTGGTGGCGGTCTTCGTCTTCTGCTGGTTGCCTTTCTATGCCCTGAACATCATCAACCTGCTGGTGTCTCTGCCGTCGGACTACCAGGGGCTTTACTACTTCGTGGTTGTGCTCGGATACGCCAACAGCTGCGCCAATCCCATCGTCTACGGCTTCCTGTCCGACAACTTCAAGAGAGGTTTCCGGAAGGCTCTGTGCCGCTCCACCAGGAAGGTGGAGAGCCACGAACCGGCGGAAAGTCCGCGGCAGCAGGACGAGGGGCGGCGGGCATTGCTGCCCAGGGAGAGCCTGCGGCGGGCCGTCCGCCACGACGATGACGATGATGAAGATGCGTCTGAAATGACTGAGATCTACCAGATCACCCAGAACGGGAACAGCAGCTTCCCTCCTCATGCCGCGGCGGAGAATCCGACCCCAGACCGGGGCGACGGCGGCGGGGAGCCCAGAGGGAAGGAACCGGCCAACGGGCCGGCCCTCACCGGGTCGGTCCTGACCGGGTCGGTTCCGACAGTCCCGCTGCTGCTGAACGGAGCCAAAAACGGAAGCGTGAAAACTCTGCCGGAGGAAAACACGGGACAGAGCGCCTCACTGGAGATAAGTTATTTATAGTGTAAAATATAAAAAATTAGCTAAATATCATGTTGGCCTTCAGTGGTGTTCATACAGTCTGTATGACTATAATCTGTAGCTATTCGCATAACTAGATGTGTAAATGTGCCTTTATCGCTCTTTAGTGTTAAATGTTGGTTTGAACAGAAAATTAGAGGAAAATTCACAAAAACCATCTGCCTGTGTGAACGAAGGGAAAAGATCGATACCGTGTAAATACTGGGCTCGTATCGCCGATACTAATTCTGATACCGATACTTTTCTCTTGCGATGTCATTATCACTGAATATCTTCAATAGTTTAACACAGAAGTATTATCATATTCAGCCATATTCATACCTGCAAACATTAAAAAAATACGAAATCCTGATCTGAAATTGAAACAGTTAATTTTTTATATTTGGGATTTTAATGAGCTGCTATGAACTCTGTCAGCAAATTCAAGAAATTTCCTGGGAGAGAAACTGAAAACAAAAGTATTGATCTTATCAAGCTGGTATCGATCTGACACCAATACTCACCTTGGTATTGATAGTATTGGTACTTTGATCAATAAAAAACAGATTCTACTTCTCCAACTATGAGCTTTAAGACCTGCAGATCTAGATGTGATGGCCTGCAACCTGCTGCACTGATGGGAACATTTGTTTCTTTATTTAGAACAATAATGGGAGCAAAACGTGCAGAAACGACAAAAATATGTTGTTGCTTTGTGAATTTTCCTCTTGTTTTGTTAAATCTTTGTCAGGGTGATCAGTTGCTATTTTCTTTTTTTTTTTAAGTGTTGCAGAAAGATTATCAGAAAGTACAGCTAGCAAACAGATTAAAACTTTAACAGTGAAGCTTCTTCATATGTAATTTAACTCCTAGATTCTACTGATGTTTGTTGTAATATTTCCGTGGATTTCACTCGTTTTGTTTCTGTTTTCAGATTGATTTCTGAAACGACTGTCAGAGCGCCTGACGTTAACAAAGCTCTGCTTCGCTTTGTGCGGCTAACGCTCTGAAGGTCAGCCTTTAAAAAGCTTCAGGTAAACAATCTTACATCACTGTGGCAATTTAGCACATTTGGATAAATATTTCTTTCATAAATAACAGGTAGAAACGGCACAAAAATGTCCCTGAGTCAACAGTAACATTAGAGGAATTTCTTGGTTTTCTTTAGAGAGCGAAGCTTTTATGATTCTGACTCAAGAACAATTTCACATTCCAGCTAGAAATGAAAATCCAGAGAGAATTCAAAACATCTTTCAATTTATAAAAGCTTGGCTGCACAGACCACGCCCCATTGGTGGTAGGCCACGCCCCCTGACCAAACAGGCCACGCCCCCTGGGCTGCGCAGTCCAGCTGCATGCTCTGCAGACTCAGGTTCTCTGCAGATTAACTTCTGAGATGTCTGGAAGATTTTATTGCAGAACTATGATGTTTAATTTAGACCAGAAAGTTTTAAGAACTTCCTGTTTCACTGAGCACCAAAAGTTCATTTATGTGTCAAAAGGTGTAAATAAAATAAATACTTTTTCTATCTACAGTTATTATATATTATCTGGTGTTGATAACCTTGTAACTATGTTGTCCAGTTTTCCATCCTTTTAGCTTTTTTTAACCTTTGAACTGATCAGGCTACATTAACTTTCTATCAACCTTCATTTTAAAGAAGTCAATGTTCATTAGATCAGCGTTTCCCAACCTGGTCCTCAGGCTCACAGGTGATTTCAGTTGACAAGTGTTTGCTGAACTGAATCAGCTGAATGAGGCGTATTACAGCAGAGGAACATCTAAAACATGCAGGGCAGGGAGCCTCCAGGACTGGGAAACCCGCATTAGATAAACACAGATATATCAGCTGAGATTAGTGCTGCTTGAAGTTAATCTGCGTGGCTTTTTTGTGCGTGTTGAGCTGTTTGTGAGTTCATTAGATCCGTTTCTTGAAAGCGAAGCTTAATTTGGGTGTTTTTCCTCTTTTTCCGTGTGAGCAGGTCAGACAGCTGCTGACGAGCTGCTGGATGTTTCTGTGGGTTGATGTTATTCAGTTGGTTCACAATGAGACACATTACAGCAGTGGAGCCCAAAGTGGGTCCTGGAGGCCCGGCGTCCTGCATGTCTTAGTTCTCCCTGGTTTAACGCACCTGGATCCAATGACGGCTCATTAGAGGCCCAAGAAGAACACAGACCTGCTGCAAAGGTCGTTACCACCAGGGAGGAACGAAGACACGCCGACCCTCCAGGACCCACTTTGGGCCCTCCAGGACCCACTTTGGGCCCTCCAGGTCCAACCTTGGGCCCTCCAGGTCCCACTTTGGGCCCTCCAGGACCCACTTTGGGCCCTCCAGGTCCAACCTTGGGCCCTCCAGGTCCCACTTTGGGCCCTCCAGGACCCACTTTGGGCCCTCCAGGTCCCACCTTGGGCCCTCCAGGTCCCACCTTGGGCCCTCCAGGTCCCACTTTGGGCCCTCCAGGACCCACTTTGGGCCCTCCAGGACCCACTTTGGGCCCTCCAGGTCCCACTTTGGGCCCTCCAGGTCCCACCTTGGGCCCTCCAGGACCCACCTTGGGCCCTCCAGGTCCCACTTTGGGCCCTCCAGGACCCACTTTGGGCCCTCCAGGTCCCACTTTGGGCCCTCCAGGTCCCACTTTGGGCCCTCCAGGACCCACCTTGGGCCCTCCAGGACCCACTTTGGGCCCTCCAGGTCCCACTTTGGGCCCTCCAGGACACACTTTGGGCCCTCCAGGTCCCACCTTGGGCCCTCCAGGACCCACTTTGGGCCCTCCAGGACCCACTTTGGGCCCTCCAGGACCCACTTTGGGCCCTCCAGGTCCCACTTTGGGTCTCCAGGACCCACTTTGGGCCCTCCAGGACCCACCTTGGGCCCTCCAGGTCCCACCTTGGGCCCTCCAGGACCCACTTTGGGCCCTCCAGGACCCACTTTGGGCCCCCCTGTATTACAGTGTAATCAGAGCGACTCAAACGGCAGATTTAGGCGTGATTCACATGTTACTGTTCAGCGGATGAGCCTGGCAGCATCACGGCTCCAGGTCCGGTCCGGTCCGGTCCGGTCTCTGTGTCAGAATGAAACAACAGCAGCATGAAAACACATGGATTCCTCAGCACCTCAAGCTGAAGAGGAAAAGGCTGAGAAAGTTTGATTCCCAAACCACAGAAATGCAGGACTGAACATTTTGAAGACGGTATTAGTGGGAGAATATTAGCATAAACATTCTGAATTTTTCAGCCAGTCAGATTATTTATTATGGCAAAAAATAGCAGCAACTAGTTTGAGTTTCTCCAGTGAAAAGTGAGTTAGGATATTTATAAAGTATTAGTCCATAACATATGATGATCATAATTTGAGTTACAATATTTAATGATCATGAGAGGAAAAGTCAGAGCTATAAAATATATGTCAAATGTATTAAATAAATCTCAGATTTTAATCCTGTAATCATTATCTAACAATGATGTTGATATTGGTGTGACTCAATTAAAACATAAATTGAGTTAATTAGAGGGTCTGTAATTAAGTAATCGTATTCTATTCAAAAACATACAACCATATATTGTCAAAATGATCAATATTTCAAAATAAAAACACATTTTTGCTGCTAAATTATTAATATGAGCTCAAAAACAAAGATATTTATAGTTTTTAGTCTGATTTCAACCATCAGATTGGAGCAAAGAGTTCAGGAAGTCCTCATCATTCATGGAGCTTCTTTAGACGCTGACATTAGCGTTAGCTGCTACATGTTAGCATTCAGATGTATTTTAGCCTTGAATAGCTTCACTGCTAGGCTAACTCCTTTTAGCACAACTTGAACCAACAGTAGTCTTTTCCAGGGTCCAATCGGGTCGTTTAGAAACAGAAATGAACCCCAGTTTACCAGAGAGAAGCAGCTTCGTCCTCCATCGCTGTTAGCGGACTTGGCTTGTGCGTCAGGTTTACGGACGTACCAGAAACACAACACAAAGGTTCCAGCTCGGGATGTCTGTATGTAAAATAAAATGTGTGATTAATTGTGTGAACAAATTTTAATGCGTTAAATTCTGTGTGATTAATTAATCGAAATATACTCATTAAAGTCACTTGTGTTTTACTTAACATCGTGGACTTTTATTATTATTATCATTTCTTGATGAAAGTTTTCAACCCTTCAGAAATCTTTTAATTTATACAACAAGTTTTATTTTCTCTGAGTTTAGAAACGTGTTTGGAAGAGTAAACATATGAAGAGGATGAATAAAAAACTAACTCTGTTTTCATCAAAGAATATGACAAGAATCACTGTCCAGCCTTTCGTTCATAACTTCAACAAGAAAACAGAGCTGGAGCTAAGTGTTCAACACACACACACACACACACACCCACACACCCCCACACACACGCCCACACACACACTGAACAGATCTCTACAAACTTCTCAGTCAGCAGCATTGTTTAATGTGCCTGGAATGATGGTTTTATGCTTCTCAGTTGATCTCTGCAGAAAGGTGTGTGTATGTGTATCTGTGTGTGTGTGTGTCTGCATGTGTGTGTGTGTCTGCATGTGCGTGTGTGTGTGTGTGGGCTGTCTACTGAGTGTGCTCAGCTATAAATACTGTAGTTCTTTAGAAGACTTTGCTGCTGTGACTCCGTCTGCCTACCAGCTTCACCCACATGCGACACACAGCCAGAATCAACTTAACTTAACGGGCCGATGTTCCATTGTTTTAGTTTTGTTTTTAGCAGAAACATGATAGGAACACATCAGCTCCTCTCTAATGGAAACCAGTCAAACAGACCAGTTTTTTTTCGCTCCCTGCTGGTTTACCGCATCGTTTTCACAAATTACAGAGGCTTTTAAAATCCCCGCTCCGCTAATGCAAACTGGGTGGGAGTTTTTATTGCTTTGAGACTTGAGAAATAAACCTGCACCTCCTCTGAAGCATCGATGGAAGAGATTCCCAGTAGGATGGAAGAGATTCCCAGTAGGATGAAAGAGATTCCCAGTAGGATGGAAGAGATTCCCAGTAGGATGGAGGAGATTCCCAGTTGGACGGTTTCTGCAGCCTGACTGGCTTCAGTTCCATCAGGACGAAATGAGCCACACCGTTTTCTTTCTGTTTGGTTTCTGCTGCAGCTTTTCCATTCAGACTCTGCTCAGATTCTCAGGATTCGTGGAATAAAATGTGTTTTTGTGAATCTGCTGATGTTTCCTCTGAGTGTTTTCAGCTGGAGGAGAGATTTCTACAACTTGGAAGAAACCAGAAAAATAATAAAATATGAAATATAATTAGGAGGAGAAACTAAAGTCCAGATGAAACCTGACCAAATCAAACAGTTTGGTCTCTGCGCAAACTGTCCTCTCTGTCCTCATACAGCTTTTATTTTATGTTTTAGCCAATTAAATGAATATATTTTTGATTAAATATAATAATAATAATGTGTACAGAGTGTTATGTACAAGAAGACAAGTAAAGACTTTGACATTTCATGTTTTAACAGACATTAAGTCAAAACATCTGACAAGATCAGAAACTGGTCATAGTTTAGATTTCAGTCTGCCGCCTGCTTCGGGTCAAAGGTCAATATGACGTTTAAATCTGAGCTGTTTCTGTGAACAACAAGCAGGACGGCAGAAAATATGAAGGTTTGTGATATGATGAGTCAACGAAGCATAAAAAACCATCAGAGTTATTCAGCAGGTCAAACCTATAATGTTAATTTATGCAGGTTTTTCTGCTTAATCTAATTAATATTCAGTTTTACTGTTTGTTCTTTCACATTCAGTCAGATCAATATCTGAGAAAAACAACCTGCCTGCGGAAATCTAACATGAATATTTTAATATTAATTAATATTAATTTTAGATAGTTTATGAAGTGTTGCGATGGAGGATTAATGAGAAAACTCAGAATTTAAACAGAATAAGAGGCTAGAAGCAAATTTTACTGGTGATAGTTATTCTGATAAATGATAATATTGCTGTTTTGACACCATTTTCAAGTAATAATATATAATAATTCATAATAATACAAGAACAGAGTCCCAAACTTCAAACTGTAAGAACATTTAACACTGGCAGTGGAAGACATTTTAAATATTCAAAATAAATAAAACAAATAAAATGAATTATAAAGTCTTTAAAAAAACTTTCAGGTGAAACTAAAACTCCAGTTTCTGGTTGAAACAGAAAAACCATAAATCATGTTTATGGAAATTATAAAGGTTGTTTTGTCATGTAATTCATTGTTTATTGGTTATTGGTTATTGATTATTGCGACAGGCTTATAATTATCACAGTTGTCAGAAGCTTGAGCAGAACTGCAAAGAACAGACAAACTGCCTAAAGACGGGTGGTTTTTATTTTGAATAAATTTGAAAAAAACATTAAAATGTCATAATGGGATATTGGTGTGTAGAAATGTTAAGATAATTTAAAACTATTTGAAGAAAGTCTGTAAGATAGCAAAATGTGGAGAAATGGAAGTGCTGCAAATACTGAATTATAAATAATTTAAAAGAAAATATTTTTTCCATCTGAAGGAACTGGAAGCAGGTTTCTGTTCAGAAAACAGAGCAGCTTTTCCTGCTGCTGCTCTGTGAAAAGGAAAAGGTCAGTCTGCTCTTATTGACTTCTTCTGTTTTTACCTTTTATTTTTCAGACGTTTCCATGTAACTCAGTCAGACGGTAAAAATAACAGTCACATGTCTACAGACACACACCAAGCTGAGCGTCTGCTGTCAGACTCCTGAGGAACGCCGGCGGACATGTTTGATGAGAAATCAGATTTAATCCCTGAGCTGCTTCGGTCTTACAGTCGCAGAGATTCTTTGTCCATGTTTGACGTTTAAGCAAAGACTCAGCAGATGTGCAAACATCATTAATCACCTGAGAGCCGCCACAGCGTCCAACAGGAAGCCGCTAAGATGCACGACAAACCCAGACGCTTCATGAGTTTCAATCAGACTTTGACCTGTCAGACACATGAGCAACATGTCAATTAGACAGACTTTTATTTTGTAAGAGCTGCAGCTCCTGTTGAGAACAAACAGAAGGAAAATAACAGCAACTTTTAAAAATGTTTACAGTGTCTGCTTCCAAAAAGATGCTATAAAAACTAATATTCATATTTGTTTCTTCTTTTGTTAAACATCTTGTGCCTTTCTTAAAACCATAAAACATTGAAAGATTTTAACTGTGTAACTTTTTGTGTTATTAGTTGCTTCCTCTTCCAATGAACTCCCTTAAAAAGAGATTTTTAATCTCGGTGAGATTTTATTCTGGTTAAATAAAAATAAAATGTCCGTTATGTGTTCGTCCATCACTGTGTGGTTTGGCTCATCTGAGAAACATGACAGAACCAGATTGCAACCAACCTGCAGAGAGGATCATTAGGCTCCATCCAGGACTTTCACAGGTCAAAAGTCAGAGAAAAGTTCATAAATATCTCGTTGCTGCCATCTAGTGGTCACGGAAAAAAACTGCAAAGTGGAAAGGGACTACCGTAGTTTTGTTACTTTTATAGCGAACAAGTATTTTAATCTGAGTTTTTCCAGTTTAGTTTATATTTAGCTTATCAAACCTACAATAAACATTGTGAAAACGTAATAACAAGCGTTAAACCACCGTTTTTATATTTTACGGCAGCTGCTCTTGAGTTACGGCAGGAAATGCCTTGTGCCTCGTCGTGTTTCATCACTTCCTTTCACACCGGCGCTCCGTCGGCTTTTACATCGTTGAAAAGGCTTTCGGGCTGAATTTCTCACTGAAAGGTTTGCAGGTAAAGGTGAGTGTTGAATGAAACACAGAAGGATGTGAAATCTGCTTCCGCTTCTGTTGGTGTTTTGAGGAAACGTCGATCATCGCCGGAAGGTTTCTGTAGTTGGTTAGTTAGCTGGTTAGCTTAGCATTGCCAGTGGGAGCCACCTGGCAGGAAGACCCGCCTTAGTTGAGGCCAAAATGTTAAAAATGCAAAATTCCCAACTGGAGAGACGGAAACTTTCATATAAACGCATTTCCTGGTTTAATAAGACAGAACAGAACGTTCAGGTAAAGTTAGTGAACAGGTTCAGTCCAGGTTAAGGTGAAAACCTGCGAGCAGTTTAAATAATATTACTCAAGATCGATAATAATTGTTGCTCAATATGCAAATAAACCAAAATAGTTCTGGATTTGCCGTCATTAGTGCATATTTTTCTGTGACATTGATGTTTGAATAACGTAAAAATAATTTTCGTTATTCAAACGTAAAATCTGATTCCGAAAAATTTCATATTGATATTTAAATATCCTGTTTAAATGAAAGTAATCAGCCGGACTGTAAGTTGATTAAGTGACGTGTTTATTCTAAATGTTGAAGTTTTTTCATACATTTTTGTCGGTTATTCTGAGCTGATTTATTTATTCATAAAAACGTATAAAAGTTGTGCTGATTTTATTCGGATAACGTTGTTTAATTCTCTGCTGAATGTGCAGCTAGTCTTTAAAAAGCGTAACAATCACAAATGGAAAGTAAAATGTTTTAAATTTTACTGACACCTATCTTTATAATATTTTTATTTAAATTAATATTTTCTCCTTATAACCACAAAGTCACCAAGGAAACCAGTTTAGTAAAACGTTTCTGTTTTTCTGATGTAACTCAAAGTATTTACAGAAATGATTCAGTGTGAAGAATAAATGAGTCTAATCCATGAAAATGTTTCCCCCTTAAATTACAGCAGACTTCTTTCACTCCTTCATGGGTCGGTGATGATTAGCCCACTGCGCAATCCGATCAATGCTCTGTTTGAGTTCATTGCTGGAGAAATGAGTGCTGCTCCGATCTGAGACCCTGGCCATACGCAGATCAATCTGCTGATTATTAAAGTGCAAAACTGATAATCCATCTGTTTGTTTGGACGTCAGGTCATGGCGAAGTTTCACGCCCCTGTGATCCAGGACAACCCGTCCGGATGGGGCCCCTGCGCCATCCCAGAGAAGTTCAAGGACATGCCGTACCAACCGTTCAGCAAAGGAGACCGACTGGGGAAGGTTCGTCCTGTCTGACGATCGGTTCGTCCTGTCTGACGATCGGTTCGTCCTGTCTGACGATCGGTTCGTCCTGTCTGAGCCGCTCTGATCATTCCTCTCTCTGTTTGTGTGTTTTGGTTCTGGCAGGTCGCTGACTGGACCGGAGCAACTTACCAAGACAAGAGATACACGAGTGAGTGAAACACATTGAGATGAACATGTGATAAATAGTTAAATATGAAGAGCAACTTTTAGACAGAAAATCAGGTCAGGCTTTTTGAAGACCGACCAGAAAACTGCAATAGGTGCAGCTCTAGTTTATAGAAATGATTATTTTAGGGTTAAAGATTAATCAGCCTTGTAATCATTTAATCTATTGATTATTCTGATGATTAATCAGGTAATGGAATAAAAACTTCTTCTGTTATTTTCTAGCTTGTTAAGCTAGAAAAAAATACTGTTAATGAACAATTCAGTTCCTTTTTTAAATAATAAAACCGTTTTATTGCTTTAAATTAAAAACAGTTCAGACATCACTTTCAGTCTCAAGTTTGAAGTAACTTTTTCATAAAATTGATATTTCTAACTAATTTTAGTTCTTGTTGATCAGCAGGTTCATGTCATGTTGGCCAAAGTGAATTTCTTTGTTCATGTATAACCTGCCAGATTCACAGATTAAAGTTAAGAGTTTTCCAAACGGAGCAAAGCGTTTCCTGTTAGCCGTTAGCTCCAAGCAGAGACAGAAAGTTTCCTGATGAGGCGTTTGAGGACCGACTGAGCCGTGGGATCTTTCTGTTTAGTTCACTGATCCTGTCAGCCTCCTTCTGCAGTTGCTAGCAGCGCTTAGCGTTTGCTAACAGCTAGCCGGTGGGTGCACAAAACTCTAAATGGTAAAACGCAGTTTAACGAAGTCTGGAGGAACTTTAATGACCGAGGATCATCCTGTGAATGGTTTCGGTCCTGCAGTGGCGTGTTTCGGTCATCGTCTGGTTCCTCCTGTTGTTGTCAGATAAATATTCGTCTCAGTTCGGCGGCGGCAGTCAGTACGCTTACTTCCACGAGGAGGACGAGACGAGCTTCCAGCTGGTGGACACGGCCAAGACGCAGAAGACGGCGTATCAGAGGAACCGCATGCGCTTTGCTCAGGTAACGCAGAACCTCAGCAGAACCAGCAGAACCTCAACAGAACCAGTTGGATTAAAGGTTCTGTAACTGTTTCCACAGAGGAACCTGCGCAGAGACAAGGACCGCAGGAATCTGACCCAGTTCAACATGCAGACGCTCCCGAAGAGCGCCAAGCAGAAGGAGAGGTGAGACCCGCCCGATGGCGCCGGGCGGCGAGTCGGCGGGATTAAAGGCTTAACGCGGGTTTGTGTTCAGGGATCGGATGCGTCTGCAGAAGAAGTTCCAGAAGCAGTTTGGAGTCCGACAGAAGTGGGACCAGAAGTCTCAGGTAGTTTTACTGACACTGAAGAAAAGTAGTAGATAAATGAACCTGAGCCAACTCCTGAAAATCTGATCAAAGTTGATCAGGAAAATCATTATTCCTTCATATCAGCAACAGAAAGTCTGATGAAAACAAGAGTATGATCATTTTAAAGCTTTCACATACTCATGCATTCATGATGACTCGATTATTGAAATAATAAAAATCTTTCTTCTAACATTTGCTAATATTTTTAGCAGCTTATTTAGTTTTAAAAGTTGCTGAAATGTAACTGAAGTAAAACCTTAAAACAGTAAAATGTGAATCGACTCAGAAGAAATAAATGATGAAGTTATACAGAACCAATAAGAGGCGCGTAAAAGAAACAGTTTAAATGTGTTGGGGCTGAAATGATTAATTGGCATCAATCGATTATTGAACAACTGTTTGTGCTGCAGGCCCAGCTGAAGCCCAGAGACTCGTCTGTGGAGGTTCGGAGCGACTGGGAGGTGAAGGAGGAGATGGACTTCCCCCGACTGATGAAGATGAGATACATGGAGGTGTCCGACCCGGTCGACATGTAGGTGGCGCCGATCCGACAAAATCAGACAAAATTAATCCGACTACGTTTATGCAGCAAAAAGTGTTTGTCATTTTAAGGATATTAATGTTTCCAGAGGTCACGAAAGGTCAACCAAACCCCCATATTACTCAAATCTAAGAATGAAAATATTTGCCGCTTTGAAGATATTGATGATGACCTCTGATGACCTCTGAAAACATTAATATACGGAGCCTCAGGGTGACCCCCTGTGGTTTGGGTGTTTGTGGGCGGAGCCTCGGGGCGACCCCCTGTGGTTTGGGTGTTTGTGGGCGGAGCCTCGGGGTGATGGGTGTTTGTGGGCGGAGCCTCAGGGCAACCCCTTGTGGTTTGGGTGTTTGTGGGCGGAGCCTCGGGGTGACCCCCTGTGGTTTGGGTGTTTGTGGGCGGAGCCTCGGGGTGACCCCCTGTGGTTTGGGTCTTTGTGGGCGGAGCCTCAGTGCGACCCCCTGTGGTTTGGGTGTTTGTGGGCGGAGCCTCAGGGCGACCCCCTGTGGTTTGGGTGTTTGTGGGCGGAGCCTTGAAGCAGCGCTGTGTTCCCTGCAGAGAGTGCTGCGGCGCGCTGGAATACTACGACAAGGCCTTTGATCGCATCACCACCCGCAACGAGAAGCAGCTGAAGAGCATCAAGAGGATCTTCCACACCGTCACCACCACCGACGACCCGGTCATCAGAAAGGTAAGCCCCGCCCCCCCACACGGCCGCGCCGCTCCGCAGAGGTCAGCGGGTCATCCCTGTCCGTCTCTCGTCTCCAGCTGGCCAAGACGCAGGGCAACGTGTTCGCCACCGACGCCATCCTTGCCACACTGATGTGCTGCACGCGCTCAGTCAACTCCTGGGACATCATCGTCCAGAGAGTCGGCAACAAGCTGTTCTTCGACAAGAGGGACAACTCCGACTTCGGTCAGACTTCCACCAGTTTAAATGTCCTGTTGAATGTCTGCTGTTAACTCTGAGCTTCTTTCTTTCTGGAGCTGAAAGCTGTTAGTGCAGCTTTAAACTAGAACTAGGCTCACCCCAAACGCTTAGCCCCTCCCCAAAAGCTTAGCCCCTCCCCAAACGCTTAGCCTCACCCCAAACGCTTAGCCCCTCCCCAAACGCTTAGCCTCACCCCAAATGCTTAGCCTCACCCCAAACGCTTAGCCTCACCCCAAACGCTTAGCCTCACCCCAAATGCTTAACCCCTCCCCAGAAACATTTAGAGCAATTCAGAAGGTGATTCTCTACAGTGATGTTTCTAAGCCAGTTTAAGTAACATCATTTTTTGAATGATCATTTTGTTTTTAGATTCACATTATTTCAGGAACCAAAACGGTTTTATTTTTTGGATCAATGTTTAGCCTTCCTTACTAATAAATATATTCCAAATTTGATTCGGTTAGTTATGAAATCAGTGAAACATATTGATGCTCTTATTTTGAAATGTAAGCTGAAGTTCTGTGAGAGAAGTTATGAAGACGTTGCTAAAGTCGGTCCAGCTGATAAAATCTATCTGCCGTTATTATAAAAACTTACAACAGAAAACTAAATAAACGAAAGTCCGATGCCAACGATAATTAAGCTAACCATATTTTTAAAGAAAAAAAACTCAAAAGATGGATTTTTTTTGGAAACGCCTACTTGGTCTGCAGACCCCAAAAATCCCACCAAATGTGGGCGGAGCCAACAGAGGGGCGTGGCCACGCGTGTAGCTGAGTGCGGGGAGTTACTGGGGTCTGGCGAGGGAAACTCTGGTACCAACTGAGCAACTTTTAAAACTCTGAATGACTTTGGAAAAGGCAACAAATCTAGAGGCTTCAGGAGATTCAGGAGAATCCCTCAGATTCCTGGACAAGCATGAAGCTCCTCCAAGTTCCCTCCTACAGTCATTAAACCCTTTGGAACTGAACAACCCTGACCGACCCGTCCGGGTTACCGTTCAGGTCGAAGTCCCGTTCAGGTGTTTGTCCTTTTCTCCAGATCTGCTGACGGTGAGCGAAACGGCCAACGAGCCTCCGCAGGACGAAGGGAACTCCTTCAACTCCCCCCGTAACCTGGCCATGGAGGCCACCTACATCAACCACAACTTCAGCCAGCAGTGTTTACGCATGGTAAGCCCCGCCCCCGACCCGCCTGGCCCACGGCTTCACGCTGGCGACCAATCGCGTTTCATCCTCTGCGTTCAGGGCGGAGAGAGACACAAGTTCCCCAACTCAAACCCGTTTGTGGAGGAGGACATGGACAAGAGCGAGGTGGCGTCTGTGGCGTACAGGTAGCGACTGGGGCGGTTCTGATCCGCTGTGTGGTACCGGAGCGGTTCTGATCCGCTGTGTGGTACCGGAGCGGTTCTGATCCGCTTTGTGGTACCGGAGCGGTTCTGATCCTCTCTGTGGTACCGGAGCGGTTCTGATCCTCTCTGTGGTACCGGAGAGGTTCTGATCCTCTCTGTGGTACCGGAGCGGTTCTGATCCTCTCTGTGGTACCGGAGCGGTTCTGATCCGCTGTGTGGTCCAGGTACCGCCACTGGAAGCTGGGGGAAGACATCGACCTGGTCGTGCGCTGTGAGCACGACGGCGTGATGACCGGCGCCAATGGAGAAGTGTCCTTCATCAACGTGAAGACGCTGAACGAGTGGGACTCCAGGGTAAGAGGACGCCACGCCTCGCTGGGCTGATGGACACTTCCTGTCGAAACATTCGCACAAAGTTTCCTGTTCATAAAAACTGCTTCAGTTCCTCCAGTTGTTTGCAGATATTAACACAAAATCATCAGATCTCCACATTATTTCATGCTAATGGGTAATTGTGAGTTTATTGCAAATTTTTATCAAAAATATTCAAAACTTTTAGTTTAAGTGATTCTTATTCTCACCTGCAGGTGGCAGAGTTTCTAACTTCCACTCAGTTGTAAACAGAATATTTTCTGTATTTGATCAGATTTATTAAATGAGAAAAATCTGAAGGCCTCTGTCATCTTGACTTGCAGCAGTTCACACCCCTGACCACCAGGTGGGGACGTTTTCAATTTTCGCAAAGAGTAACTAAATCAGAACAATGTTATGAACAGGCTGCATGCTGGGAGATTTCCTCCCGCTGCTCCTCATTCAGAGAGTTTTTTCAGCTTCTGATTGACTCAGTTGGAAAAATGTTCCCCGATTTCAAAACTTTGGTTAAAGCGTTGCTTGTAATTCCAGCACAAAATGACTAAAAATAGGAGAACTGCAAAAGGTCCAGCCTTTTCTTCCATACTTATACAACCAGAGTTTTTTTTTCTCCTCCATGGAGTTGAGTTGGAGCTGAACTGGGTTCTGTGGTTTGTTCCCAGTACTGTAACGGGGTGGACTGGCGTCAGAAGCTGGACTCCCAGCGAGGCGCCGTCCTGGCCACCGAGCTGAAGAACAACAGCTACAAGCTGGCCCGCTGGACCTGCTGCGCCATGCTGGCCGGCTCCGAGTACCTGAAGCTGGGGTGAGGATCGCTCCGCTTTAGCTCCCAGGTCAAAGGTCAGCGTGTAACCAGACCGTCCCGCCCCTCAGGTACGTCTCCCGCTACCACGTGAAGGACTCGTCCCGCCACGTCATCCTGGGAACCCAGCAGTTCAAACCCAACGAGTTCGCCAGCCAGATCAACCTGAGCATGGAGAACGCCTGGGGCATCCTGCGCTGCGTCATCGACATCTGCCGCAAGCTGGACGAGGGCAAGTACCTGATCCTGAAGGACCCCAACAAGGTGAGGCTCCGCCCCCGGCCGGTCGGCCCCGCCCCCGGCCGCTCGGCCGCTGATCGCCTCCCTTTGTCGCCTGCAGCAAGTGATCCGGGTCTACAGCCTGCCCGAGGGAACCTTCAGCTCCGACGAAGAGGAGGAGGAAGAGGAGGATGAAGAGGACGAGGAGGAGGAAGGTGAGCTCCTGGCTTCTTTATCTCCTTCCTCTGTTGCTTCAGTTCGTTTACTGGGAGCAACAGAAGCTGCGTTTCCGTTAATCACCTCAAAAATGTGTTGATATTTCGCTCATGTTGAAAAAACACATTTATGAAATTATGGTTTTCCTTTGAATGAAAAACTAAATTTAAATCACATGTAAATAAGTTTGTTCACACGGTAACAAGGCGCCCCAACCACTTCCTGTCATTAGACCTTTCACAATAAATCAATTAATCGCATCATAAATTAAGACAAACTCCATCATTTCCATTTGCAGGATTTATCGATTCTCTCTCTTTCTACCAAAAACTGGATGATAAAAGTCTCCAGTCTGGTGTTTTGGTCCCAACTGAACCTTTTTAAAGATCATTTTATTCATCATTCGTTGATGAATGATGAATAAAACGATCCTATTGTTTTATTTTTGATATTTAAAATGTCTTCCAGCTCCAGTGTTAAATTATAATTTAGGGTTTATTCATCTTTGAGAATGTGTGCTTGTATTATTATGCCATTATTATCATATTACTGGGAAATTTTTTATGCTGATCAGATTCTAACATGTTACTGGTTTGTTTACCTGCCCACTTTAATTCACTTTTTTGTAAATTAAGATGTTTGTTTTCATATTTGTTTGTTTTCTGAGTAAATTTATACAAGTTTTAGTTATTAATATTTGTTTTTGTTCTTATTTCAGATGAAGAGAATTAATGAGGCGTTTGCTTCGTTGACCAGATCAGCCTCCATCTTTATAAAGAAACAATTTAATTTCAATAAAGACAAGTTGGGCAAATTAATTTAACGCATTATGTTTCTTTTTTTTCTTTTTTACAGAAATTGATATTCTCACAAGTTGACCCATAAAGACTAAAGTTCAGACAAATTAAAATGATTTTGTGGTTTGAACTGAACTGTCAGTAAATATGAAGTTTCAACTGTTACATGCAGGTAAATGAATATTTTTACTGACTTTAGAGAGAAACGATGCGGCGCTGCATGAGGGTCAGGAAGCTCTGTGACCTCCAGGTCACCTGCACCGTCGGCAGCCATTTTGAGTCTTTTCAAGGCTGTGGTTATCACTTCTTCAGTTATTTATCTTCCTTCCACTCAACTTTCCAAAAAGCTGGTTTCTTCAACAACTTTTCTTTTTTCATTAATTGTGCATTTTTGATGAATTGATTCTTAATTTGAGAGCTGTAAGAAGCTTCTGGATGACAGAGCGATTAGTTTTGTGTATAATTTGAGGGATATAAAATGTGGCGGTCAGCCCAGAGAGGAACGGTTTAAATGGAAATGAGTCAGAAAGGCTCTTGGTTGACCTCTAACCCAGATAACATGAACATTCAAATGTTCAGTTGCTCCTCTATTCAAATCCTCGTCCACCGCCGCCGGCTCTTCCATCAGACTCCGTCTCTGCTTATCGCCGTCCGACCGCAGGACGTCCCGCCACCAACGTCTGACCTGAACACACAGGAGCAGCGTTTGAGCAGCTGATAAACCTCTCTGGTTGGCTGAGGTGAGCGTTCCTCTTCCTGTTCCTCTTCCTGTTCCTGGTTTCACCTTCAGCTACCAGGTTAATCATTAAACCGGCAGCTTTCAGTCTGAACTTCATGCTGCAGAAAACAAGATTCGCTCCATCTGCCATCCTAACATGTTTTTAGTTATTTTGATTAAAACTGACAGATCAGCTATGGACCGTCTGCAGCGTGACGTCACCATGCAAGACCCCGCCCCCATCTCACCGCTGGAGGGCAAAACGCTGCAGGCCGACGATTAGCATTGGTTTTAGCTGCTGAGTTGTCAACACGCTAAGTTTTAAATTTATGAAAAATGAACACAGTGCTTTGCTACTAATTATCAACACGAAACTAGATAACAAGGTCATAAAAAGTTTGGATAAAGAAAAAAACGTACAGATTCAGTTATTCTAGCTTGACTTTGACAACCTTAACAGTTAAGTTACAAAATGAAAAAGGCGACCTAAACAGGTGTTTACATTTCTACCACCGCTAATAGCATCAGTAGCTAATTTACAGCTGCTGTTAGCTTAGCTAATAGCAGCATTAGCTAAGCTACCACCACTGTGTTAGCTTAGCTTTGCTAATAGCAGTAACCACTGCAATCGCTCATTAATAATTGTAAAATAAACATAAAGCTGTAACAGACTGGATGTTTTGTTCTTGGCGTGAGAAATGTTGAGTGATTTTTGGTGCTGAATCCTGATGCATAGTGGCATCGTTGTCAGTTGCTATGGCAACAAGTCTGCGTAGCATTGCAGACACAGAAAGCAAAAAAAAAAGTGGTTTTGAGTTCTTTAACGATTTTTCTGCATTATTTTCCCTTTGCTGTTGCGAGCTGCACTAACTCAGTAATACCCACATCTCCAGGTTACATTTCTTTAAGTACTGCGGCAGCGTCACTATGGACAGGATGTAAAGGAATAGTCACTTTGACCTCCAACGCTTTGCGCATGCAGGGGGTCGTTAAACCACCTCTCAGGGTTCTGGTGATGATGTCACATTGAGAGGATTAAGATTCAACATACTAATTTTGATAAATTAGTCACCTAGAGTTTAATTGTTGATAATTACAAACGTCCCGAGTTGTAACCTTTTTATTCGCTTTTTATTCTACTTTCAAATGACCTACATTTTTGGCCTCAACATTTCTCTCCAGGAGACTTTGAGTCATTTGTACGAGCGAAACTGACAAAGGCTCTAACAGGTGATTGTCAACTTAATGAGCTAAAAACAATTTCTGAGCCGACAGTTTTCATCCACAAAGAACCTAAACCTCACTGCGGCGAGAGAGCAAATGAAATGCTAATGGAGCTAATGCTACTGGTACTAAATATGAAACGAACAATCCCACCGGGCTGTTGCCAAACTGGACAGAGTCACAGAACTACTTACTGGATCACACAGTTCGACCTGAGGTGGTACGTGTCATTCATTGTTTCATTTATGAAGCTGAAGGCAGCAGCAAACACCAGCTCCTACAGCCAACTCTGTCCTCTTCCTCCGCTTGGTCCTCCTCATCTTCATCACCTCTTGTGATTTCTACATTCTTGTGAACCGAAGCGTTTCAAATTGAACGCTCTAGTTCTATTTGAAAAGGTTTAGGGATGTAACTCATCACGGTTTGGCTGGATGGAGCAAGCGCAATCAGACCTAGCATACATCATTTACCCAGAATGCACTGCAGCATGAACAACATGGCGACGTCCGTGTGACAATATTTTATTTAAATTTAGAAAACCTAAACAGCCTACAGTATTATTGTGTATTGTTTTACATCTAAAATAAATATTTCTCTAAGTTGATTGTTACAACTAATCGTGGATCCCTTTAATGTTCCACTGTTCTGGCTGGAACCTTTGTATTCACATGTTTCTGGGACGCCTGTAAATCTGATGCACAAACAGCTGCTTCTCTGTTAATTTCTGCTTCTAATCTATCTGACTGAACGCTGGAAAAGACTGTTGTATCAAAATGTGCTAAAAGGAGTTAGCCTATCAGTGAAGCTATGCTAGCCTAAAATAGTATCTCAATGCTAAACATGTAGCAGCTAATGCTAATCCTTCATCCATCACTCGAGTACTGAAGAGGAAATCGTCCGTTTGATTTGAAGAAAGGCTGCAGGCTGAAGCTCTTCTGCTCTGGACTGAGACTCACTGTTCTAGATCATTATTCACATTTCCAACGATTTTACCTGCTTGTACAAGAGCCACTAACTGAACACGCCCTTTATCCTGGAAAAGCTCACGTTGGCAGAAAGCCTCTTTGTCCAAACACTTTTCATTCAAATGAGAACATACTGGGAGACGGTGAAGGCGCTATCAGGTCCAGATGTTAACAGACTCCCACCTGAACTTATCAGCTGCACATGAAAAGGAGCATTTGCCTACAGAGGCGGACCAAGCCTCTTCCAATAAAACCAGGACTGGGACTGAGCCTCACCAGTCTGCAGGTGGATTCCCAGTTGCTCTGCAGAAACTGGTCCAGATCTCCAGGCCTCCACGGTCAGTTCAGATCTCACTTCGATTAAATCAACTTATTTTGTTCATTTTTTAAATGCTTCAACAAACTTCTAAACTGTTTTGCCTTTGCAGAAAAAGAGTCGCCCAGAACTGAAGATCACGGTACGTTTTGTTTCTCTGACTGTGAATGAAATGAAATGGTTACATGCTGATTTCAAGTCTGATTTAAATTAAGAGCAATAACTTTACTTCAACAGAAAATCTGATGTTTTTGTTTTTCTGCAGCATTTGAATCCTGATTTGCTTTATTTTGTTCAGGATTGTTCATTTAATCTTTTGCTAAAATGAAAAAGGAAGGTTGAAGCATATTGTTATTTTTATTAATTTCACTCAAACTTTCATTCTTCCAGGTCAGAGCAGGTTTTACAATTTAGCAGAAAGACTTTATGAGTGAATCCTGACCGTTCCTGTGTTTGTCCCAGTCATGGTGCCGTCTGGCCCGGTTCTGCTGCTGCTGCTGTCTTCAGTCCTGACCTGCAGCCTGAGCAGCCCGCCGCGCTCCGACCTGCAGGAAAACCGCGCTCTGCAGAAGAGAGGCAAGAAACTAGAGACATTAAAGACAGCAGGAGAATACTTTATGAAGATTGCAACTGCAACTAAACCTTTTATTGGTCTTATTCCAGTGGCTGGGCCGTATTTAAGTAATGTGGTAGAATTAGTAGGAGTGCTTACAGGTAAAAGCCCTGACCAAAGAGTTCTAAATAATCTCAAGAAGGAGTTTGATAATCTAAACATAAAGATTGATAAAAATCAGAAGTCAGTGCTACAGGCCATTGACCTCCAAAAGTATGCAAAGCTGGAGGATAAAATAAATGCTGGATGGACGAGGTTCCAGGAACTGTTGGAACAATGTGCTCCGCCTGAGACATGCAAGGAAACTCTGAAAGAATATGGTGAAGATTTCTTCAAAAAAGCTGATAAGTGGCTGTATGGCCTCCATGAAGCCATAGTAGGTCAAAGTGCCTACAGTAATGATTATAAAAATCTACTGGCAGACAAAGTCAGATGTCATGAAGATCAAATTAATACGTTCTCAGCCGTTAACGCAGTGCTGGTGTTCAAAGCCATCACCATGATTCATCTCAATAACATCATTAACAATAAGGAAACACCGCTACAAGATCATCTGGTTGATAAAGCACACGACATTTCTTTAGTTATGTTCAAGATTCACAAGAAATGTATTTCAGAACCTGATAAATATGTTAAAGAGGAGATTCTGGACCGGATCGATGAGTCAATAGAGCGTAAGGACCTGGCAAAGAACATCAGGATGTATTTGACTAAAACATATAAGCGGTACAACTGGATGGTCGTTGCTTTCTTAACAAAAAATTCAAAACATGAACGCTTTTTCACCAAATGGACAAACAGACACATTCTGTCTGAATTTACTGCAGTAGAAAAAGGGGAAACTAGTGTGGCTTTTGCCAAACAAGCGAAAGGGAAGCATGACAATACAGGTAAGATGATAAAAGTTATTCAGGAGTGCTTCAAAGAAAAGGTGGTCTGTAATAAAGTTAAAAAAAAGTTAGACGAATGTGAAAGACCAACAGATGAAACTAAAGTGGCAGACATGTATTCAGCCTTTCATGCTTACACTCATAAGCAACATGACGATGCTGATGCTTTAGAAGTAATAAATGTTCCATCTGAAGGATACATTGATCCTCAGGAAGACGAGACCTTACCCTACATTTACACTGGGAAATGCAGCATACGTATGTTTGGGAAAATAAACATTCACCGTAATGGACACTTCAGAGTTCTGATTAAAAGTGATGAAGAGTTGATGAATAAGTCTCCCTGCGAAGGAGTCGACTGTGGAGGTGAAGGAAGAGGAAAATGTGTTGAGGTGACGAACGCTCGCGTTGGCCTGTGTGAGTGTGAGAAGAAATACTATGGAGAGAAATGTGAGGAGAGCCTGGAGGAGTACAAGAAAAAACTACTTACTTAAGAAATCCCAAAATCCTCAGTGAGCATGAAATGAAAGTTTCTCTTCTGTTCATGACCTGCAGTTCACTTGTTTTAACCTGAACTGTTCATCCGATTCTGTGTTTTTTTTTTGCTTCCATTTTGTTTTGCTCTTCACATGAAAACATGTTTCATCTTTTAACTGGTCAGACGTTTGGTGGAAATGTGGCTGTTGATTAAAAACTGAACCCAGAACATCTGAAAGTGACTCAGTTTCTGACCAGCTGTAACCAAACATCATGTTCTAAATTAAATTATCTCATCATGTTTCTTTAAAATGATCATTTGCTTCTTTTGGTTTGGTCTGTTGCAACTTCAAAGGAAAAAAAACTAATAAAACTCCAACTTTAAGAGTTAGTATGTTTATCATTATTCTACAACTTTTCCTCCAAAATAAAAACTTTAAAACCAGATTTATTGCCTTCAGTTTTGATGTGAACCAGCTCACCTTCAGGTCAGGCTTCTGTCATTTTATGTCATTTTATGAAAAGTTTCCAGTAAGACTAAAAAAACTCATTAGACAGAATAATTCCTGCATCTCTACCAGTCTGGGCCCACCATTATTAACTGTTATTAACCATTATTAACCGTTATCAACCGTTATTAACCATTATTAACTGTTATCAACCGTTATTAACCATTATTAACTGTTATTAGCCGTTACTGACTGTTGTTAAAATCGTGTAATTATATTACTAATGACGTGTACTGCCTTGTAGTTTTGTGCATTTTTCTGAAACGTTTCCCTCCAGGCTTTGGTCCTTGTGTCTCCAGCTCTGATCTCCGTCTCTGCTCTCAGTTTGGTTTCAGCTTCTCTGTTTGATTTTATTATTTTTTTGGGCTGCTTATGTCATCTAGATCTCAATAATAAGAAATTTTCCCGTTCTGAGTCTTAAAATCAACACTAATAATGTTTTCAGAAGAAGGAAGCCATAAGCAAACTGCCTGCTTCTTTTAACCAGAGTTTTGTTTCTCAGTGTCTCAAATTGACGGTTCATAATCTTTTTATTCAACAGCCTTGCATTTGAACCATAATAGCTGCAAAAGATTCAACATAAAAATACCATTAGTAACTCAAACATT
The DNA here is from genome assembly GCA_903067095.1 of Girardinus metallicus. Classification (NCBI taxonomy): domain Eukaryota; kingdom Metazoa; phylum Chordata; class Actinopteri; order Cyprinodontiformes; family Poeciliidae; genus Girardinus; species Girardinus metallicus. Next base: position 24,559 of record CAEGAE010098765.1, read on the forward strand.
ATGTTGCCTTTATCTGTTTGCCTTATTAATTTACCTTAAGTCAAATTTTTACCTTAAATTATTACAGCTTTTATTCTTGACGATCTTTACCTTGAGTGCTGTTATTTAGTGTTGTAGTCAAGACCACCTAACCCGAGACCAAGACCAGCGCCCCGCACTACATGACACAATAAAATGTGAAATACGATCAAAATTGCTAATCAAATTGATCTGAAAGATTCACATTCCCATAAAAACACCTAGATATTAAGTACTTAGAGCTGAAATAAATTTAACCAATATTAAAAGCAGAACAAGATGACGCCCTGTCCTCATCAGACCACATGATCTTCTTCCATTGCTCCAGAGTTCAGGCTTTATGCTTCCCAGCAAACTGATGTCCCAGATGAGGATGTTATGCTAAGAAACACGAAGGTGAAGTTGGTGTTAAGATGTAGGATATGGAGATGGTGTGCTTGCTGACATGAAACTGTGGGAGTCACATGTATAATCGACGGAGCTGGACTTGGCCAGAGTTCTGTTTGTTGGGGGAGTTCAGAACCATTGCTTTGGTTTTTCTGTGAGAACCAGTAGGTTCCTCCCAGGATTTCATATTCTTCCTATTTTTGTCTTTGCTTTTCTTTTCCTTTATGTTTTTATCATGATCATGATGTCTGAGTGTGTTTTGGATGCGTGTGAGTCGTCTCTCCAAACAGAGGATCTTTGCTGCAATTTCCCTCATCACTGCTGGAAACCAAAGGAGCTTATATGACTGAGATGGGAAGAAAAATCCTGAAGGAGTTTTATGATTGTAGGTTGTTTTCAGCTACAAGGAACAAATACTTTTGTAAAAAAAAAAAAAAAGCTTCACAGACGAGTCTGGACCTGAAGAACCTGTAATCATCTGTTCCTGCAGGACCAGCTGATGTTTGAGGAGCAGCGACGCCTGCAGCTGTCCACTGTTATTATGACGGCCTATGAAAACATGAGTTCATGTGGACATGTTAAATTACTGATTATGATTAGCAGGGTGATGTAAAATGTGTTTCCATGGCTACCATAAATGCTCTTTAATTCAATAAATCTAAAGATTTTTGAAATGTTTCAATTAATTTTGTTGGGACAAGTTTGTTTTTTCTGTTTTCAGTCGTTAGGATCCAGATTCTGCAAGTACAGAAAAATATGTGAAGTGAAACTTGAACAGCAACATTTCTGGTGCATTAATATTTTGTTTATTGAATATTTAGTTTGCTGTTAGTTTTAGATACTTTCTGTGTCTTTAGTTTTAAATGTTAACATATAAAATGCACAGTATTAAGTTTTAGTTGTCATGGTTTTATGTTCCGTTTCTGAAAAATCTTAAGGTAATAAAAATGATTTATTGAGACATAAACCACAAATCCACGTTGGAGTTTAAAGGCCTGCTGCAACCGGCTGGTTGCCATGGTGATGGCAGTGAAATCCCAGAAAATCCCAGCAAACTGAAGTTCAAAGCAGCGCCACCTTCTGGAGCTTTAAAGCAAACAGGAACAAATCCTGGGATTCTAGGAGACGTACTGGTTACTGGTCTGACTTCAGCTCAGACTGGGAGGATTCCATGATCTCTGCTGGTTCGTCTGGATCTGAACCAAAACCAAGTCCAGTTATGAACAACAGCTTCACTTCGGAACCAGATGACGCTGCAAAGTCCAATTAAATCAGCTGTTGTACCAAGTTACTGCAGCAGGTGGTGTGTTGATGTTCAGATGGATCTATCTATCTATATCTATCTATATCTATCTATCTATCTATCTATCTATCTATCTATCTATCTATCTATCTATCTATCTATCTATCTATCTATCTATCT
>CAEGAE010098767.1:0-12117 GCA_903067095.1 Girardinus metallicus
GTTTGCAGTTCTTTATAATCCATAAAATGTTTAGAAAATCTGCTGTGCATAATAATTTGGAACAGAGCATTTTGAGGTTTTTATTTTTGAAACAAATCCTGTTCTCATTGGGAGCTTTGTTCAGTAAAATTTGATTTATACTGTAATAGTTCATGACTTGAAAATTATACTGACCATCATTTGAATTGATCATTTAAGAAAATCAGAGAAAATATCACTTGTATAATAATTTGGAACACGGTGTAGAATTCACATCAGAGTTGGATTGCATGTTCACATCTCCCCAAACAAACCGGACTTTCTAAACAAACTAGACTTTGATTAAAGCAGACTGAACAGGCCAGGTGTGAACGCATCCTAAAACGAATGCTTTGGAGCGATGTATGCAGAGTCCTGGTCTCGAACCTGACTGAGAATTTGTGGTGGAATCTTAAGATTAGGTTGATGGCAAGGAGGAAATCCAGTGACAGAATGCAACTCTTACTTCTTCTGTAATGCTGTCTGAACAAGCATTCCTGAGCTTCCACATGTGTGTGTGTGTGCGTGTTCCCTCCTGTGCTTTATGACCAACAAATGGGATTTAGTCAGTTGGACAGAAAGTACATGATTTGAATGAGTTATTTATTGAAATGAGCTCTGTAGTACACGGATGAAAAATGAGCCAAGGTCATTATTTTGTCTCTTCAGCTCTCCACGCTCTGCAGTAAATGTGATTTTCATAGTTTTGTTCATTAGAAAACAACTGCATAGGTGTTTTCTACTGCAGGAAGCTCATTGAAATCCAGAGCTCAGATTGACTGTAATGACAACATTCAGTGGTCATTAAAGGCAAAAGCCGCTACGTTCCTGTGGAGAGGAGGTCCGGGTTGATGATTGGGTCAAGATATCTGATTTTAATTCATGGGGCTTATATGTGTTGTTGGGTACGAACTGATCCATGGTTTGCTAACATATGAGCGCTCTCTGTGACTTTGGTGTTAAAGTTGATCAAATTGTTTTTTCACTCGATTCATTCTTTGGACTTTTAGACTGAAGAAGTTTTGAACATACTGTAATTAATTCCCATCAACTATTTTTCACGCTAAATGAAAATTAGCGAAGGTACTGTTGTTTTCAATGTGCTGCATTGGTGTTTGCTGAAAAAAAAAAAAAGACTTCACATTTACATTTCTAAAATAACACCTCCACAAAAATATTTTCAGAGTCAAGGATAAATCTTCAAAAATCCCTTTGAAGTTGCAGGAACATTTTCTAGAAGCCAAATCCTTTCCGGATACAAAAAGTAGTATTCAGAAAGGATTTGTACCCCAGAAAATGTCCCAAATTAGGGGAACCTTCAGGAACAAGCTGTGATGCGGCATTCTTAACATTCTGCTTCAGTCCTCCCTATTTAATTGTCAAATGTTCATGTTAAACGACAGGAAATGAGGTAACTCAGAACTACTCAAGTCTGGATTGGTTCATAGTTTTTACATAAATACTTCAAACTCAAAAAGTGGAAATGTTTAGCTATAATGTTAAGACGTGAAATGAATTACAAACTTCCACTTTCAGCCATTGTAACATGTGCTTGGTCAAGACGCTGACCAAGCACAACCCCAATGGAAGTTAAATCATTAGAAGATTTGAAGTATCAAGGTACTGTGGTGTACTAACGTTCTGTGTTTAAATGTTCACAGATACACACGTCTTCTTTTGTTTAAATGCGTTTAATTCAAGCTGAGTGGAGGCCTTAATCCCGACTCAAGTTTCTTTTGCTGCTGCCCAAGTTCGTTTCGGCAAAATGTATTTCAAATATTTGTGGCTGCACATTATCCACACCTCAGGAGTAATTTCACTCATGTTTTTACAGAGTTATAACTAGAAAATGATCAGAGGTTAAGTACTTTGTAGAGCGGAATACGTTGTATTTAAAGCACACTTTGTGTTTGTAAAGAGTAACATCTCGTTGTCCAGTCACCACCGACCCAACGTCTTCTACCCTGAAACTCACACGTTAGTGTAAATACGACCTTTAAATAAGTGTGAAAAGTTCCTGAGAACAGGTGCAGGGAAGAACGTTTCAGAGTAGAGTCGAACACTGCTTTAGACTGGTGAAACATGTTTGAAATAACTTGTTACCACCAAATTATAATATCAAGAGATGTAGCAAAAAAAAAGATAAAAAGAAAGTTGTGTCTACAAGATTTAACTCGGAGCCACCAGAAACTCATTAATCTGTGTAGTTTCTGTTTAGGGGGAGGCTTCAAAAGAACAACGTGCCAAATGTTCAAAGACCAGAGTAAAGGTAGAAAAGTCAGACATACATTCACCCACTGAAACAGAGTCTGAAGTACACACTTAAAGACATAACCTAAAGCAACAATAATGAACCGGTAAAACTCACACTGAAAGCAAGAGACTGATCACTGTAAAAACTGACACCCCCATTATGTTAAATGCAAATATTCTATCTCTTAAAAAACACTTGTGTTTTAGACGCAGAAAATAAGTGTGTGTGTTTTCCAGTGTCTAACCTACAGCTGTAAAATTATCCAGATTGTTTTTAGATTTGTTAACGCTGATTTAACTTATGTCTGAAAGTTGACTTTACTCATGGTTTTAAAGGGGCGGTATTATGTAAAATCGACTTTTTTGAGCTTCACGCCTTGTTATAATGTCATTCTCATCAAAAACATACATGGAGTGCTGCTTTGATTCTTCCATACATGTTTGAGAAAACCTTTTCTCTCCCATGATAACCATTCAGCTGTGCAAAACGCCTGGGTGGACCGAGCTCTGCCTTCGAGGACGAAACTCCTCCTCAGAGCTGCAGTTTTCCCACTCAGCTCCTTCAGACTAGCCAGCACCAATTAGCAAACACCTGGTGGAACTGTGGATCTGCTGAACTCATTATAGGAGCTACTTCTCAGTGAAAGGCTGGTGAAAAAAAGTTGCTAAAGGGTTAATAGAGGAGCCATGTTGTGATGACTTCCTGAAGGCAGAGTTTCAGAAAGAGCAGGAGTTTTTAAAGAGACAGAGGCCCAATTTCAAAGAGTTAAATTATGAAGTAAAATTTCTTTAAAGCCATATTTGGTAAAAACAGCATTTTTATAACAACTTAAGTAAACATAGTTACTTGATTGTATTATAAAATGCCACTATGTTTGTGGACAACATAATGCTGCCCCTATGAGACGTTGGAGAGTTAAATCCTTAACGTTAGTCTTTTAATGTCTCTGATTTGCAAGTTATCTTGCTAGTCTAGTGAACTGCAAAAGTATACTCGACAAAGAATGATTTGTGCTTGACTAAGAATCCATCACACCATAGTTAATATTATAGAAATTTAAAAATTGTATTTAAACATGGAATTTAAATAATTTTCTTCATTTCTATAAGATAGAAACCAAGCAGGTCACTCATCCTGCGCTTGAAACCATCCAATCAAAGCCCTCTTAAATTCTGAATTTCTGTCGAGTCGGTGTCTAAAAGTGGACAGCAATGATCAAGGCCACTGCAACTGACAAACCAAAGGACAGAGCCTCTCGTTTAGTGTTCAAATAGCTCTCCTAAAGATATGTGGAGGCAGTGGGAATTGCAGATGGCCTGTCCATTAATAAAATCCAATAGGATTTGTTGCATCTCAAGTTAAAACCTCACCTGCAGTCTGATATTTGCTCGTATTTGAAGTGAAACCCATTTCTTATCTCTGACCCTTACACTCTGATGCTCCCTTTTATTTTCCTCCGCTCCCCCACCTCAGTCCGTTTTAGCGGAGAGCAAAATGTAATCACGGAGCAAACAAAGATTACAAAAGATTACCTAAAAACACAGTTTCTTTTTGTTCTTTACTCACCAAACAAACTAAACGTCCCGTATTTTTCTTTCCTCTCAGCCTGGACGCAATGGATTCCCCCCCGTCTGCTACTTTATGCGTTCTAACCTTTTTTCATTTTGGCTTTTCTCCTGGAAAAAGATTTTGTCACACAAAATCCATTAAAAGGAAAACAAAAAAGTGCCAATGAGAATCGAGTGGACCCAGTGAAAGTGAGCACATCTTCAGGAATGTTGTACGCTACGTGGAATGTGCAAGCACTGGAATTCTGCTCACATGGAAAGGCGGAACGCTGTCAGGGTCCCGCTTACTTACCAGAGCGAGATGGTGGAGAGTCACAGAACAAGTGGAGAAGAAAGGAAAAGTAATAGAGAGGTGGGGGAGGTGACAGGGAGAAGACCCGCTATGGGAATACCAGTGAGAAAATGGATGATGTGTGTGCATATGTTTAGTAGCCGAACCTATCAATAGCATCATAGGGACGACTGTTTGGATCCGACCCACTGGGACCAAGAGGACGGTGGATTCCTCAAAAGCTTAACAGTCGCTAGCTAAAGTATTCACTCCGCTTGAACTTTTATTCCACATTTTGTCAGGTTATGACCAAACACTTCCATGATTTTAGTTAAGATTTCACGACAAACAAACACAAAATCATGCAAAGCTGTAAAGTAGAAACAGAATTTTATCTTGCGAATAAAAATCTGAAAAGTGTGGCATGCATCTGATTTTATGGTATGATTTAGCAGTAGGCCTGTCACAGTAATACATTTTGCTTGATCATAAATTGTCCTGGTAATTATTGTGATAAATAATTATGTTGTTTTCAATCACTTACAGAACAAGTTTAGTTGTATGATACATCTCAAGGCAGTTCAAAGTACTTTACATTATGAAAACATAAAAACACCATAAACACATCATAAATCCAGTGAAAACCAGTAACGGACATTACATTTTGTCAAGATCCATCACTAAAATCATCAATACACATCAAATATGTTGGTGAGTGTTTCATTTGTTATGGTAGAAAAGCAATAAAGTACTTAATAATTTGAAAATGTGAGACCATTTTCAAGTACTTTATTGACAATAATTGAATTTATCATTTTACTCAGCCCAAAGGGAGCTAAATCTACGTGAATATTATCTTTTTATCCGTTAAAAATGTGTGAGTTTCCGTTCACTTCACAAGAAAGTGTTGCTCCGCATCAGTTCATCACAAAATTACATAAAATAAAATCAAGATACTGGTTGTAATTTGACAAAAATGGAAAAGTATCAGTGGTCTGAATACATTTGCAAGCCCTGTGTGTCTTTGGTTCTTAGGGCTGTTTTTGAGTTGGTTGGATCTTCACACTTCCTGGTGAGATTTATTGATTTATTTATTTTGGTTTTTAGTAGAAGTGAAAATTAGGTGAAAACTGGATTGAGAATGAAAAACTTTGGTATTTCTTGCGACACCTTAAGAAAGTTGTCACAAGTAAATGATGCTAATATTTTATCAAGGTGTTAATTAAACCTTTTTGAAACAGATTCCTTGCTGCCGTTTGCAAAACAACCAATTCAGGGGCGCCATTCATTTCCTGTGGCACTTATTTACTGAACCACCAAGTACAATGATAAAGAAAACCAGGAATATTAGCTTCTACTGTAGCTTTAAGACAGTGTGATGCATATTAAGGTATATTTGGTGCTTGAATACCAAAAATAGGAAATTAGAATAGTTTTTAGAGGGGGTCTTGAGTATTGGCGATAGTGGTAGGTGTGCCTCCTGTAACCGGTGGGTTGCTGGTTCAAACCCCTGCTCCATTTGTTTCAGTCACCGCAAGGCACTTCACCCGCCTTGCCAGTTGGTGGCGCCGATCTTCTGTCAGACTGCCCCAGGGCAGCTGTGGCTATTAGGTAGTAGCTTAGCACCATCAGCAGGTGACGCATGATTGGATGCAGATTGGAGTCCTCTGGACTAGATAAAGTTCTGTACAAGTGTAAGTCATTTACCGTACTATTTGCAGGTGTAGTGATGACAATAACATGGGTAAATATTGCGATATGCGCTTATTTTCTCCTTTCCTCTCTTTCTCAGCTGTATAACGTCATTCGTCATTCCATAAGGCTCCATTACATTGACACGTAAAATTCAAGTTCAGAACTCTTGCAGTGTATTAGCCCACAATTATACTGAATTTTGCCCACACTAACATTGCAATGACGATATTCATGTGCGGCCCTATCCCTATGCCCTGTAAATCTCATTTCCTGTACTACTAACACACATTGTGTTTCTATAAAAACACTGCAGCATAGGGTCATCACCAGCAGTGTTAGTCTGCCATCCAGAACTAGCATGAGCGTGGCAACTTGGAGACGTTACGTCTCCTTACGTCTTGATGATATAGCTGAAAAACTTATCATGACATAAGCGTTTCAGCATATCAGTCAATACATGTAATTGTCTATCGATACTTATTGATTAGTTTTTTTTGTTTTAAATATCTTAAATACTGCCAAACTGGCAACGTGATCTTTCCTGTTTTAACCAAAGTTTTGGCTCCACGCTGTTTTCTCTTTTTATTTATTTTTAATCCGCCACGAGGCACGGCGGTGAAACCTGAAGCTGCTACTGAGCAAGTTACTCAACAGGTTGTTGCTAGGTAACCAAAGAGTGCGTGAGGTAGTTGCCTTGCTTAGCTCGTCGTGAGAGGTTGAGCACGTACAGCCACTCCTCTGCCTACATCTCCCAGAATGCTGTGCGGTCCTGGATCAGAGTTCAGTGAATAATCTATATATTGAATATTGGATGTTCTGGCAGAGGCATTATCTATAGATATCGATCATTGCAGCATATACTACTATTGATTTATTATCCAGCCCTGTCTACCTCACACATGCACCTCCATTTTTGTTTTGCTTTGTTTTTTCATGGCATATCAGGTTTAACGCATCAGAAAGCCAGTTGTCTAAATGCGCCAGGGTCGCTTCGCTCTACAAAAACGTGTATGTCTGAAGAGGACATCCTTATTGCTCGTCTTGACCTTATTCAATCACAGTTGCATGTGATATCAAAGTAGACAGGTTGCGTTAATAAAATATGAACCTGTGTTCGTATGGCCGTCATGCTTTTGGATTATTTGGGTGTGTTTGTGTTGCAGCCTGCTGTTATTTCAGTGGGAAATGTCAAGCTGTCTGAAGAAGCTATACCAAATCACTGTAGCAAGTCTTCTGAAAATATAAAAGTCTCTTCAGAATATGAAAGTACTGCTTGAATGGTGGAAAACATAGAAAATCTCCGCACAACGATTCACCCCTCTGAGTTTCTCCCATTCTCCTTTTCATGCAGACACAAACACACAGCCCATCTATTGCCTATAATCACATTTCAGAGCGTTTCTTTTCCCAAATTGAATTGTAATGGGCAGACAATGGGCGTGACATCTCAATTCATTGGCTGGCTCGTACAGAAGCAGCCCGTCTAAATTGATCTGAAAGTGGGCCATGGTTACTGATGAGCCCAGGGCGTTAACGAGAGAACGCAAGCCAGAGTTGGAAGCACGCAGGCGGAGAGGGAGAAACTAGGCGCACTATCGCTGAAAATTAATTGCCCTTTTGGACCGCCGCCATTAGTAATTATTGCATGTGACACCAGCGGCAGAATGTTTACCTCCTCTGCGATGTACCTGAGTGATCCGCTGTGGAGAAATGGAGGAAAAATAATGGGTGGGGGGGGGGGGGGGGGCAATGTGTATTTGGATTAACAGAGGAAGTGATGAGCAACAGCAAATATTTTTGAAGGAAGCACATTTTCTGGAACAGGATTATGTTATTCCATCAACCTTGTGTGGGAATGCTGGGAATTAACTTTGAGAAATGAGTTTATCAAAAACACAATGTCGAAGCTAAATATGCACTTGTTCTGACAGCAGAATTACATGTCTCCACAGCTTCAATGTGTTGGATTCTGGTGTTTTTAGAGCTTTGACCCGTCCAGACTAGATCAGCTACTTTTCTGATGGAAGATTTTGGCTTTACAAATGTATTGTTTCAACTAGAAAGAATAAACTCTGTGGGAAGGTGATTTCATGGCCTTTGTTTTTATCTCTATGTGAGCAAAACAACTTACTAAACACAACTAGAGGTGGGTAGAGCAGCCAAGAGTAGCAGGACTACTTAAACATATTTTGACTAAGTATTTTTAGAATTAATATGATATTAAATAATATTTTTAAAATAATCAGACGGACCAAATTTAGATATTTTAAGGACCAAAATGAAAATAATTCCTGCAAATAACATAATTAGAAAATAAAAAAATCAGGCAAAAGATTTTTTTTACTCCAAATCAGCTTTTTTCAATATGAAGCTTATGAAACCTTCACAAAAACTACAGATGTTTGTCTGAATTTTTGGTTAAAACAAGCTTATTTATTAAGTGAAGTTACTCACGATGGGTAGAGGATCCAGAAAATTTACTCAAGTAAGAACAGAAAAACTTCATAGTAAAATTACTCGGGAAAAAGTAAAAGTATTATCATCATTATGAAAGATTCCCAACATTAGTGAACCCGTGGGTGTAAACTGTTTTAACGTTGATTTGAATTGCGGTTAGCAAACACATCATTTCTCTGGGGATTTTATTGCCGTGCCAACAAAGAGCAATGTTTGTGTGCAGTTTGATATCAAACCGAGAAGAACGCGCTGAACTACATGGGGTGGCAAGTCAAATACGTAAAATTCTGTTGCAAATTTTATGTTTGGAAAATATTTCTGGTCTTTCCAGAGCAGTCAAAACAGAATGAGAGAAAAGTTTGTGTTTAATCCAGAGAGTGTGAGATCTCTCAAACAAGGAAAAGCTTAGAAGTCTGAATAATTTGATGAAAAGAAAACAGAATGTCAGAACAATATGGCGTATTTCAGGGACTGAATGATGTAAAAAGGGAATCAAATGCAAAGAGAACGTGTTCTTAAGCAAAATACAGGGTTGGTCCGTGCTGATCTATTTTAGCCTCACACCGTTAATTGACTCCGTTTTTCCTGTTTAAACACTAGAAATGCTTGTGATCTTGGCTGATCTGCTCTTGCGTGACACTTACCTGAAGAGAATTTTTTTAAACAATGGATGTGTTGCTGTGTAACACAAGCACAAAAGTAACATCCTATTTCCAGCTCTTAGTGCTTTAGTTTGAACTGATTTAAACTCTTGCTTTCGTCAGCGGACTGGGCTCCTAATGAGGGTGAGTTGGCTGCAAACGACGTCCTGAGGAGATCAAATCTAGAAAAACAGCTTCCATTTGTGAGATGTGTTTATTACCTCTGTGCTGCATGGAGGGATTACAGAGCTAATCTAAAAAAAAAGTTACACACACACAAAAAGAAGTTAAAAAATAAAACATTGGGTTTCACATTTTAGAGCAGAACAATGACCATGTCCTTTAACGATTGATAATACTACAACTTTCAAATTTAAAGTTGATATTATTATCAGCGGCCACGTTATATGCCACACTGAACTGGAGTCCCTTTAGTCGTCAGATGTGTTTTATTTCTTCATGGCATAAATTCAGACCGTTGGAGTGCAGTGAACTCCTTACCATGTTCAACAAACCAGCCTGAGATGGTTTGACCCAGCAGTAGCTACTTCCTTGTCATGCGAGGCTATTTTCATTCTGAAGTCTGCTACTGATTTGATTACTGACAGACCAACAACGGTAACTGAGCAACCGGCGCTTTATGAGAAGACGTTATCTTTGAAGAGGCTGGTGACTAGCATGGCTAGGCCGGTCACCTGGTTCCTCTTCTGGCCATTATCATGGGTAGGCTAGCTTTAGCTGTGGGTTTACCTTCTTCCAGTCTGTAAAGAGAAGAATGGCACTCGACAAAATGTAATGTTGGTCACTGGTGTCACAGTTGGTGACTATATGATGTTTTTATGATATAAAGCACTCTGAACTGGTTTGTTGCTGAAATGTGCTAAACAAATAAACTTGATTGATTGATTCCTCTGCTGGCCTTTAGCACAGATAAGTTAGCATTAGCCTGGGGTATGTTGGCAGCTAGGATGACTAAGCTAGTTGCCCACTGTATTGCCTTCTCCCTCTACTGACCATTAGTGCAGACAGGCTAGCGTTAGCCTTGGATATGCAGCTATCGTAGGTAGGCTAGTGGCCTGGGACTCATACTTTGTTTTTTAAAGGAAACTTTATTAAGAAAAATGATTGCCACACAATGTCTGTAAATGTTTATGCCTGTGCCATCAAGCATAAACATACTGTATTAGCTGAAGTTGTCTTCTGATTGAGTCTCTGATTTGCCAGTATGGAAAGAAACTGTACACGACTAACCAGACACCATCGGTAGCCTGTGGTGTTTGAGCAGTGCTTTGTTGGTACTAAAGAAACCAAAATGCACCAAAAAAATGTCTCCAAAACCATAATTAACCCACCATGTCACTAAGTTGAAAAGATAGGTAAAATTAACTCATTTTTTTCACACACCCTTTTTTCTCTTATGTTTTTCTTTCTGTCCTTATGTTTGCGTTGTGTTCTACATGTTTCAAAGTTATGTAAGTTATTCAAGATGTATATGATGTGAACAGCTTTGCATAATTTCTTTATAAGCAAGCAAAAGCCCAAACGCAACATTTACCCAATGTAAATATCAATAAAGGAGATTTTTTCTGTAATTCATGGTATAGATTCCCTTCGTAGGCTGTTTTCCCCCTATTTATTTCCAATCCATCTGTTGACACTTGTTCTATTTTCCCTAAACGATTCGAGAAAAAAAAAGAAGAAATAATAATTAATAATCCACATATGGACATTAAGCTTGTAATATAACGGCATGTACATTTCCTTTCTTTCGCTATTATCTGTCACGTTCAAAACAGATAATCCTTTAATTGGATTAGTCAGGCTGAAAAAAGAGCTGCGGATGAATCAGCTAGCCAAGGGGAGGAAAAAAAAAAAAAAAAGAAACATGAACATACATGCAGCGCTCATACTTAAAGTGAATCCAGTGTGCTGAGCAGCAAAAGTACGCTTCCAAGATCAGAGGGATGGCAGAGCACTGAGGATACGGCACATTAACGGCTGAGTGTTCTTCTCTGCCTTTAATGTGAGTTGTTGCAAATTGTGAGCTCGATCTGGGCCGGGCTTTCCAGACGGAGTCGCTCTAATTAACTTTGCAGGGAACCATTAGGACGTGTTCTCTCCTCGCCCTGACTCACAGAGTGGGAAGTTCATGCACTCTGTTCATCCCTGGAGCCTGTTGCAGTCTGCCGCCCTCCACCTCTCCTCACCTCTCCCTGGACGATTCGGGCCTAATTAAGAGAGGGAGAGCCCAGACGGCGCTCGCTGCGACGGGCGGAGGGTTCAAAAGATAAAAAGCCAGAGTGTTAAAACGGAGGAATGAAAAGTCTCTTTACGTCAGGTTTTAGACATTGAAATGAACCTGATTTTAGAATCAGACTCAGAATACGTTCATTGTCGTTGTGCAGAAGCGCCGTGGAATTTCATTTCAGTTCAGCCTGTCCAAAGAAGACGGGGAAGACGGGTGCCTGAGGCTCCAGCCCTGGGACTCAATGTAGGGTTTCAAACAAACCTCTGTACATAAAGCAACATAGGCACAACATAAGGATAGCGGTGAGTTGATGAGGTGTGTATTTAAAGCCATGAAGAATGTGTGTTTACGATGACCATAAGTCTGTGAACACTGAATCAGACAGCCGTCTGGTGTGTTATGTTGGAAGGTTTTACTAGAATACAGTGAGTTGATTAACCGGAACCACTTTGTAAAAAAGTAGGATGTGAATCCTAGTCACTTTAGGTGCATGGCCATGTCTCGGTAGAGTTGCATTTGTGTCATGCTATTTCCACTGTCAGATCAACGGATCGACGAGACCTCTGTGAGATGTTCACAAGCTTCTTGGAATATTGTTTTATAACCCAGCCCTGTTTCAAACCGTCTCCATAACTTTCTCTGTGGCATGGCTGCTGTGTTCCCGGCTGTTTGTTCATCAACAAACGTCACAAGAATGGCTGGATTTGTACCATTAAATTACAAACAGGTGGCTTTTTAAAATTTTATGTAGGATCATCAGAGAAGATTTATGTAATCTTCTTTGTAAATTCAGAGATGTGAAGTTTTTTTCCTGACTTCAAATTTATGACGCTAGTAATTTAGTTCTCTAGTAAATGTCCAGTTAAAGGGGCGGTATTCAATCAAATCAATCAAATTTTATTTGTATAGCACATTTCAGCAACAAGGCATTTCAAAGTGCTTTACATCATAAACATAAAAACAAA
>CAEGAE010098771.1:0-34082 GCA_903067095.1 Girardinus metallicus
ATTTTTCTTAGAGTACTTGAAATACAGCCAATAAAACAGGAAGTACCCCAGCCCTATCAGATGCAGCTTCCGGTTGTCGTGAAAAAGGTCTATCGTCCAGGTGGAGATTGATCTTTTCACAGGTTGTACTGTGCTGTCACAGCATGGCGGCAGTTTTAACAATTCTGAGATGTTTCACACAAATTAGACAACTTCTGAAGTCAAGTGGTTGAACTGGATTTTATGTATTGATCAGAGTGAAGGAGGTTTATCGGTTCTTATGATCAGGAGTCCATTATAAAATGTTGCAGAATCATTTGCTAATAAAAAAAGGCATAATTTAGCTTCTGTAAGGACTTTGAAAAACTGCAGTGTTATGTATCTGGAGGGCAAAATATGGCAAGCACACACTGCAACAACTACTGGCTAATCCATCTTTGGCGCAGATCTACTGACTTCATTAACTGGATACCTTCTTGTCTATATGATATTCCACAGCCATAGCTGGGGGGATTACATGAGGAACAACTAATATCTTAAATGGAGTGCTTACAAAAACAAGGGACAAAACGATGCACTTGTGTTTAAGAAACATTAGATCAGGTGATTACGGTATCCGTGCACCATGTCCTGCTGACAATGAGAACTTAAACCCCACTAACAACAATGACCAGTGTCAGACATGGATTTGAAACGTACACCGTGACTGTTGACCTGAATAATTTTTCATGACCTGAATAAACTATTAGAATGAGCCTTGATTATTTAAGCGATGCTTCTCTCTAAAAATGACCCGCACGGTTAAACGCTCAATAATCTGACCTGAATATGACTTACTGTGGATGTACAGCTGTAACATCTAGCATCTTTTAACAAATCCCCTTTTTTTTGAACAGTGTGCAGCAGATGTGCAAATACTAAATGACATGCCCCAAAATGTAATAAAAATAATTTAAAAGTAACATCAAGTAGGAAAAAATATTCTGGTATATATAAAAAAAAATAAAATAAAATGGAATGACAAACATTATTTTCTTCTTCATAATCATCACAGCAATCAAACTCTTATAATTGCTCACCAGCTGCTTGCGTGTTTCCATTGGTATTTGGAAATGCAGTTTCAGTGGATACAGGGAGCATAACAGAGAAGAACCAAGAATTCTCTCTGTTATGTATTTGATTTTTCACTTGAACTTTTACCATGTCATGCAGAGTTTTTATGATTGTACCTACGGCTGGGCCATATGAGGAAAATCGAATATCCTGATATATTTTTGCTATATCACGATACACTGTACATATCGCGATAGATTTCTTGAGTTCCAATGTTATTCTAAACTATAGACCCCTTGCAGCATGATGTCACCCACACACGGTCCCACCACCATATGTAAGCTTGATAAAAATGAAAGAAAAAGGGATGCAGTGTTTTCTCATGAATTTTCTACACTATGACTAGATAAAGTCAGAAAAAAGTTTTAATTAAGAAATAAATTAGCGAGGGAGTTGGGAGTAGGTCAGTTGCTTGCTTGACTTTGACAAACTTAACATAGATGTGCTGTGGAATAAGGCGTGCTTTGGTTCGGCTTAAAAATAAAAAAGGCATGTAAAGGAATAGTCTTATTAGGGGGTGAAATAACTTAGCGGTATAACCCTTTTTTGGCAATAGTTTTATAACATGTTTTGCAAATTACCTCATTTTGTTTAACGTCCTCCATATCAAATCTGAACTGTCAAATTATTGATCCAGCGCTGTTTCTCTTCGGAACTAAACTAGTTAATGTGATTCGTCTTCAGTTACCGTCTCATTCACCCACTTGCCTCCGCCTCAAACTCTGGCTGTCACCATGTTGTTTGTTTTCTCCACGCAGCGTGATTAGTAGAAAATGTTTAGGTTGGGAGGGCGGGGGAGGACTAGTGATGCATTCAAAGGGTGTTGGATAAACCATGCTCGCAGGGAATTTGATGGCTTTGAAAGCTTATTATTTGAACGACAATATATAGCCATTTTAACCTTCGTAAATTGAAAAACAACAAATGTACAAGATACACCGTCCAGGCCTAACCGTACCTGCATGTGTGCTATGCATCGTTTTCTGGTATTGGTGTAATGTGTGTTTTTTTGCCAGGGACTGCAAATGGAAATGAACTCTGGCAGATACAATAGTTATATTAGTTAACTAGTTAACTATTAAAGTTACTTTCTTTGTGTAGTTTTTCTCCTACACATAACTCGTTCAGTAAACCAAGTAGAAAATGATACAGCTGTAAAAAAACTGACAAAGGTCAATATCTAAATGTTCAGACCTTTTGATTGATAAATGATTTAGAAATCATATTGAGACTGATCTCGGTTTAGATTTTTTCAGGTGGTGATCGATGACCATCAATTATTTCAGTTTTAATGATGTGGATGAAACAAAAGTCATTTTTGATGAGGGTGAAACGGTACAACACAGTCAATAAGAGCCTGGATGCTAAGTCCTGTTCTCGGGATGTTTGACACTTCTCATATAATTCTCACATAATGACGTCTTGCCTGCATCTTCTGTGTAAATAAATAACCTGGTTCGCATTTAAATAACCACTTTGTGCAAAAATGATGATCATTTAAAAGCTAACCAAGTAGCATTTGCTTACACTTTGACCCTGTTCAGCTTGGACTAGCTGTCAGCATCAGCAGCCGAAACTAGCTTGTCTGGATTTACGCTAAAGGAAGACACTGAAGGAGTTTTCCACTGCAGGTAAAATTACTACCGTTTTTAAAGTATTTTTCTCAACAGAACCTTGCTTCAAAAACCCAGAACTTTCCCTTTAATTATGATATGTGCTAATAGTGTAATGAAACATTAGTGTGACTGGAGTTTAGCATCAGTTTGTGGTCTGGTTTACAGCAGCAGGAAATGAACCGACTTAAAAATGAAATGTCTGAAATGTGCCGCATGTAAAATATCGAAGGCAAGGAAATAGTCTTTAATTTGGACGTTCTTGTAGTAGCATATTAGCAATGGCATAAACTATTTTAACAAAAGTACTTTCTTGATCCCAAAGAAAATTTAATGCAACTCTTTTAATGAGTTATTGCGTTGTTTTTTCCGGTCTCAGGTGATATCACAAATGCTGAACTACTTTTATTCTCCCTCAGTAATAATCAAAGGAACCAGACGTTTTCTCTGTTTTCTGTTAGAATGACATACTTTCATTCTTTGATTTTATTTCAGAGGAGCAGTTTTCCCAGTCCTGCCTCTGTTCACCCCCAGCGTTAGGATGAATGTTGCATGTGATTGTATATGATGCATACGTTGGAGCACATGCCACTTTCCGCATGTCGTACAGTAACGTGGCGCGGGTACAGTGAGCTCGGAGGAAGCCGTGTGGTTTGTGCCAAAAATTCAAACACGATTTACATTCCCAATGTAATGTGTTAAAACGTTGACAGGGCAAAAGGGATTCACAAGATGCTGCATTAGAAACTCAATTTCTGTGATGAATTGCCTGAAGCCAGTGAATTACAAACTGCTCCCTACCACCTTCCCCAACCCACCCCCTACCGAGGCTCAGAAGTTTTTTTTTTTTTTTTTTTTTGTGCGTGTCAAAATCTTCTTAAACCTCTCTCTTAATCTGATCTGCTGAATGTGAGAGGGTGAAAGGATTTCCAGACTAAAAAGCATTCATTTTTCGTCTTGTTGTGCACTGCCTTTTCCCAAGTGCTGGGTCAGTAATATTCAAAATTTGCTGCTTTGCTCTTCCATCTTCCTGGCACAACTCTGCTTGTCTCGGGCCTTATAGATGTCCTTTCCCAACCCGGTCCGTCGGCCATTATGCGCGACTGATGGAAAAACTGCCACTATACTTAACTAAGTGTAAACATTATTAACCAAGTAGTCCAAGCTGAGGGTGACAAATATTTGTATTTATAATTTAGTGCCACCACTGGCTATGATACAAACTGTTTCTACACACAGCATGCCTTCAACTGCAGGCAATAAAATGCTTACATCTCATTTAAAGTGCCTTGAACTTCCCATGTTTTACCATAGAGTACAAAGCAGTGCATAGATGTGAAGTAAAACAAAAAATATTACATTATTATTATTATTATTATTATTTTATTTTACAAATAAAAATCTGGACTTGTTCTTGTGAACAACCTATCAATGGAATTACAACTGCAAGTCTTTTCAGTGAATTCCCAACCAGCTTTGCACATCTGATAGGAGTGTGCAGTGCTGTAAGCATTGGTATCGGATTGCTACCAAGCCAATACGGGGCCGATATCACGATATCAGTACCAGCACCTTAATACCTTTTGTATTTTTTAAGTTTGACATTGTTGTTGCACAGATTCCCCTACCTGCTTCTCGCTTCTGTACTTCTGACGGTATTTCATACGGTATTTTTGTGGTTTTTCATTCAGTTGTTTTATTAAAAACTAGGGTACACTTCAGACAAAGTTTATAGGTCTCTACAAAAGTACTTTGATATATTAATGTTTTGAACAGAAAAAAATAATTTTGTGTGAATAGTTTCCTAAATAAAGTTGGGAAAAATGAAAATTTGAGAGCAAATTGAAACAAACTGTTTAGAGTTAATGATGAGGACCTATGAGACAAACAGAACGAAACTTCAAAATCTGAAACAAAAGTATTGATCTTACCGCTCTAGTTTCGATCTGATACTTTGTTTTGATATTATTGATATTTTGGATTTATCCGCTAACCTCTAAACTCCCCAAATCTCTCTAATTAGGTCAAGCTAAAACCATACTGTGAATATCAATCAAGTCTTGCCACAGATTTGATGTGAAATGGATGTTTTGGTACTTTAACGTCAAACATCTGTGTGATCTAGACATCACCACCTGAAGAAGAAAAACCAGTGCAGTTTGGATTCCCTTCTGGATTGAAGTCAAGCGTCAGAGATATTACGGTTTGAGCATATCGAATGAACAATGGGAGAGAAGGCAGAAACATAACAAATAACTTGAGAAGTAAAACGCATTTCACACGAGTGACTGACTTATTGTTCGTCGGGTTCATATTTTTCTAAGAGCGCTGGTGCCGGCCCCGCGCCATTGTGCTCCCCATCATTGTTCTTGTTGATTTACAGGGCCGCTACAATGGTGTAATAGGAGTTTGGCTCGGCTGCTCCAGAAGAGGTTTGCAAGTCTTTTGTTTGCGAGCCTGATTGTGAGGAGTGAAGAAGCCTTGGAGCTGTCATCCCAATAAAGAAAGCTCCTCTGCACTGTGTTAAGACCAACACCCAGTCAAAAGAAGTGGCGGTGGTGGGAGAAACAGATTTAGTTCACTGCTGTTTGCTTTTCTCACAGAAAGGCCATGCATTAATGGAAATCCAAATATTCCAGCATTACCAGAGGATGATAATGTAAATTCAAGTTAATATTGATACAATGTGTGCGTGACAGTTTGCCATAATGCGCTCTTCCTGGATTAGTCGTTCATTAAACAGGTTTGCAATGCAAAGCCACTGTCAGATTTTTGTCAACCGGGACAGAATAGGGGAGAAAACAGTGCCAGCTGAGGCGCTCACAATTAAAATCTGCAGCCTGATTACGGTGACCGGTTTAATCTCGATCATGTGAGTTCCTCTGTAGATGTACGGAAATAATTCTCGACCATAATAGCGCGGCGAGTCGGAGGAAACAAAAGCTTGTATGCGTTTGGTTTAAAAAGAGCTGTGAAGCATTGTCGGGAGAAATGTTGTTTCATTAGATTGTTCAGAATAACGGCATCTATTTATACCTCCTTTTTTGTTGGTTTTTCCTCTTTCTCTGTTCTTTTTGTGGAGTTCTATGAGATCTGAGAAAATGGATAAAGTGCTATTGTGTTACGAGCATAGAGATCTTACACGGATCGAAAGCTTTTTTCTTTATTGTTTTGGGATCTACAGTAAGATGGTGCGCACTCATCAGACCTTCAGCATTCTTTAGTGAAAATAGAAATGTTTCATTTTAGAACATGGATTTGCTTCAGCTGAGTTTGGAGGCTGATTTTTTATTTTTATTTTACTAGTTTAATATTTAAGCTGCTGACAATTTCCTATCATACTATATATGTAAATAGCTGTGGCTTGTGCTGCACTATCATTTCTAAATTCTGAGTATTATGATAATGTGTAGAATTCAAGTACATCAGCACAGAGTTCATTCATTTTGTTTTGCGATAGCGTTTCAGTTTTATTTAATGCCTTCTCCTTTAAGGATCAACTGACCATTTGTAGTTGAGAGTTTAATAAAAAATGGTCAAATAATTGAGTTAAATCAATTGGAAAGTAGGTCATCCAGCTGGAGTCAAGCACTTGGAATGCTGAGTTGAGTGAATTATTCTCAGTGTAGATAGAGAAGCTGCAGTGCATAGAATGACTGTAACTAAGTTCATTATTGAGCCATTGCTGTACCATTTGAGTCATTACTGTAGCAATGATACATATTGGTGGTATATTACGTATTTGCTATGGTCAGGGAACATTTCCCTGACCATAGCTTCAAAAGCTGCATTTTCTTTAGAATATGCTAGAAAAACAATCTGCAAAAATGTGGGTTTCTTTCATTTGGAGCCAGTAGAGGATTTCAGGAAGTTGGCCTAAGTTAAAACTAGGACTTTTTAATTGCATTTTGGTTCAGACATTTGATTAAAACTGATTTAATTGATCAAATAGTTAAGTACAAAACTGTTTCTTAGTGTTTAGTTGAAAGACTGTCCCTGTAAGGACATTCTTTTTTTGGTTATAATTCCAAAAGTACATTCAAGTTTGTTCTTTTTATTCAAGTGAATGTCAACGGTTTCATTTTAATGCATCTCCCCTGCTTTTTTTTTTTTTTTTCCTCTCTTCAGTGTTCTGCCCGTTCAAGGACTTTCTGGTGGGGGGGTGTAAAGTTAGTGCCTCTTTCAGTCTGAAAGAAATAATGAGATACAACGTACCTTTTTGGTTAAAAATATATGGCAGATGGCAATAAAAGTTTGTTTGACTGCTTTTGTCATCCCTACCTTCAAGATACACAAGCATCATAAATACTCCATACATCGTCTCACACAATTCTGGCTTTGGGTGTGCGCTTGTTTGTCACTCTTCGGTATTGATAAAAAAAGATTGGTCCCCGGAGAATGTGTTGTTCCTGTCATAAAGGGAAGGCCATGTCCACATTATTATTTTTCTCATTGCGGCCAGCAGTGTGCAGCTTTTCAGAACGCTTTAATCTGCTCTCCAGTCGGACACGTGGGACGCGGCCTTGCCCCCCTGTAACCCCCGGCAGACTCGAGGCGGTAAATATCAGATGGGGCCCCTGCCGTCCGCTCAGGCTCGATGCAATCAGCATTCAGAACAATTCCTAAGCACAATAAGAGTTTTTCAACTAGTGTCTACAGTCCTAAAGTGGGCTGAAGGACCATTCTTACCCTACATAGCAATGAATTGTAAGGAAAAAGACATCTGTTACTCTCATATATGCAATGGAATATATCGACTAAACTTCTGCATAACATTCAAGTTAGATAAAAAAAAAGTCTAGTTTTTTTTTTTTATACATTAGCCTCATTTTCAAATTCTTGAAGAGAATTTTAAATATGTATAAAACACTTTTCTTTGTCAGTCTTCACATTTTGAAGAATGTCAGAAAGGATGGAATCTTACATTTTTAATGGTAAATTTTAGTGATGCTACTTGATTCAAATTTAATTGAGTTAATAGTCAGGTTTTTAATTGATATGTTAATCACATCTTAGTCAAACTGTATATTGACTCAATAAGCAACATGTTCAATTCAAAAACCCTTTTGCTGCTAAATTGTGAAATAGATATATGAACTCAATAACAAATATATTTTTAATATGTTACTTAAATTATTCAACTATCACATTGGTGCAAAGTGCTTTTCACGGGTTCAGGAACTCCTGTTTCATGGAACTTCTTTAGAAAGTCAGCTTTCCATGAAATGCTGACTTTAGCGTTTCATGGAACGCTAAAGTCAGCGTCCCCAACGCTGACTTTAGCGTTGGGGAGGTACTGCTGCATGGTTAGCATTGGGATGCTATTTTAGGCTAATAGGCTAACTCCTTTCGTCATTACTTGCACACAACAATAGTTTTTTCCCATCAAAGTCCCATCAGGTAATTTTTTGAAACAAAAAACACCCAGTGGACGAGAAGCAGATTTGTCGTCCATCGCTGTTGTTTTGCGGATGTAGCTTGTGCATCAGATTTACAGGTGTCACAGAAACATGAGAATACAAGGTTCTGGTCAGAACATTGTTACATTAATTTCTATGAAACAATAAATAAATAAATTGCGTTAAAATTTTTAACATATCAAAATCAACATGTTAAAGTTCTTGCCATTTTATACAAATCATAACTTTGAACGTCATTGGAAATAGCACAAAAAGTTAATTTAAATGTCAAGGGAAAGCCAAATTTATTCAAAGATAACGTGCATAGATGAAATCAACTTTCAAGCCTTGCACGTGGAAAAGTGGTTGTGCAACATATGAAGGTATCTCAAGTTGAGTTTCATAATTTCTCAAAATCCAACTTCTTGTGACCAAAAAAAAAAGAATATACTTTATTGTAGAACTCAACATTGATCTCTCTTTGTTTTCAATGTTTGTGAATTTTTTTTATCATGGGTCTATTTTGGATGGTGAAGTAATTTATAGATTTTTTTTATTTTTTTATTTCCATCCTTACAGGTTTCCTCTCTTTCACACAGCCTGACCCAAACCATCACCTTTCCCAAGGCGTAATCCAACCCAAAAAGAACGTTTTAGCACACTACACTCAGACTTTGGACCAGTCTTCATATGGTAAGCAATTGTGTTATGAAAGGTCCTAATAATGTAACAAAGGCAAGTATATACACACACCCTTAAATCTAGCCCCCACTCTGTTGATCTTATCAGTTTTTTATCATATGTTTCTTATATGTGACAACTTGTCACACATAACTGGAAAAAAAATGGACGGATCGTTGTACTAAAAAGCAGAGTCTCTGCGCCTTTTTAAGGCAATAAAACCCAGGAAAGAGCAAAACAAACAGCAGATTGCTTCTGAATAATTATTTTTCTTTCATACTGACTGACAGTTATTGTTACTCCTATTTTAGAAACACTTTGTCATTAATCAGCCAGGTCATGTGGTGAAAGCTGTCGCTGCTGAAATAGCTTTAATATGGACTGCCCCTCTGGGAACAACTTGGTCATTAACTCTAATGCCATTTTCTGCTGGAGAGAAACCTTCCGCCCCTCCTCTTTTTATCCCCTTCATTGATTCCAAAATCAAGAGGCAAACGACTCCCAGGACATTTAAGCGCACTCGGCCCTCCTCCTCGCCAGCCAAAGAGGTTGCATCGAGTCTTTTGTCTGAACCTCTGACCTACTGTTCCTCTGTAGATAATCGCTGGCGGCCCCGCCGACGCGGGACTCACTTCCACCTAGACTGACTTAAACAATTTGTGTCTCGTTAGGAGCGTGTCGGCGTGTCATTTACGGTAGTAAACGAGGAGGGGTGATGGGTGGTGAGAGGAGAAAGCTGAAAAGACTGTGATGAAGACAAGAGGAGGACAGGTCAAATGGCAAGCTGCATCTTTAACTTGGCGGGTATTGATTTTAGATCCCCCTCTCCTTGCCCCCCTGCTGGGGACACAGTTAGCTACTCTGCATGAGTGTGTGAAGGTAACAGTAAGTAACGCATTGGGTGCATCAGGTGAACAACCTGCCCTATTCAAAACAATGCTGCAAGTTATTAATTCAGACAATGAAATTCTCCCAATGAATAAAATGAGATTTCAAGATGTTCTTATCTGCAATTTTGATTGCATTATTATCAGATTAGGTTAAAGATTAGCTTTTTTTTTTAGAAAAAGAACCATGCTTTTGCCTGGAAAATTACATGGTAAGGAAACACTGATCTAATCTTAACATATGAGACATTTTGTACCATGTTTTCTTTTTTTCATATTGCTGTTAATAATGGACATCCATTCAAAATTAAATTCAAAAATACTTTATTGATCCCAAAGGCAAATTAAATGTTGTTCTAACTCATGTTAATTCAAATTCTTCAGAATTAATGTAGATACTGATGGCTTTTGGGAGGAAAGATCACTTGTAGCAGTCTGTACTACAGCGAATTTGAAAAGCCTCTGATTAAAGACGCTGTTTTTTCTAAGATATTCTCATGACGAGGATGCTCAAGGTCGTCTTTAATTTTCTTGATTTTTGCGTAAAAGCATTTTGACTGTGTATTCTGATAAAATTTGTCAAAATGAAATGTGCTGCTGTGGATCGGTAGAGTACATTACATTTTATCATCTCATTTTCTTCTGTTTTTAATTCTTAAGATTCACCTTAACTCTTCTGAATGAATGATCAAGGCTCTATACACAGCCTGTGA
The DNA here is from genome assembly GCA_903067095.1 of Girardinus metallicus. Lineage (NCBI taxonomy): Eukaryota > Metazoa > Chordata > Actinopteri > Cyprinodontiformes > Poeciliidae > Girardinus > Girardinus metallicus. The sequence continues at coordinate 10,386 of CAEGAE010098771.1, forward strand.
ATGCTGCAACTCCAAGCCCTCATCTTTTAAAGGTGAGCGAGTCTTCGTCATTGCAGACAGAGCGTACGCATGGCGTAGCATGACATTAGATAAAGCTGTAATCTTTCAGACTTGGCAGTTGCGGAAATATGCAAGTGGTTCATTATGCAAAAAGTATGTGCTGTTTCTGAGTTGTGACATTTAAACTACTGGTGTTTTTGTTAAAAAAAAAAATCAATGACATCCAGATTTAGCCAGAGATCACAACATGCATTGTGTCACAGAAAACACTACATGCTTTACTTAAAGATGTATATCTTTTATACAACTTGGAAAAGTAATGTAGATACCCAATAGTGAAAAGGGGTATTAATAGCTTCACCCATGGCATCGGAAGCTAATGGTAGCTAGTCGATGTTATTTAGTTGCGTATGCAGTAGCATCAAGTGCATAAAATGAAGAGCTTCAGATGAGCTAGTAATCACCAAATAAACATATTAATTCACATCCAGTGATGTTAATGTGTTAATGTTCTTTTAGTAACAGAATAGTTCCAGAAACAGAATAGATTTTGTGGAGAAACATGGCGTAGAACCATAAACAAAGGGAAAAGAGATGCTAAGCTAAGCTAACAAAGCTCTGATTTTCTCGCCAAAATATTTCCACCAACCTTGCGTTCAGGGTTTTTTTCTGTACAAAACAAAAACTTAATGTCTTAATAAACCTTATTGTGTATCAACAGTGGCTATATAAAGTATTGACACCCTTCTATCACGATCAACAAAATGCAACTTTCTTGACAAAAATATTACCATAAAAACCCCTTCAAGAACAAAATGGAAACTGGTTTCTACAAAATAATGAAAATTACATAAAAATATTTATCCTACCTTAAATTACTGCATTGTATGGGGTCTGTGTATAGGTCTCAGTAAGACTTGCACATCTGAACGCTGCAATTTTACCCCAATGCTTTTTTGCAGAACTGTTCTGTCAGGTTGTCGGGGATCGGCGTTTTTCAGGTCCAGCATCAACATTCTCACGCAGCTCAGACTCCCAAAACAATCTAGTCTGAATTGCTGCAAGCATGTCAATAGCATATGGAAACATAGAATGAAGGTTTTGTGCTTTGAGAAATGTTTCGAAAGAGAACGTCGTCTTAGGATTTCCCGCTGTTGCGGTTCTGGTTGTGCACCGGTCAGAGTGGTTTGTATAAACCTTAACGCATCTCTGCGATCTTCAGTTCATGAACCGGATCCTTTGTGGCCGTTTACTTCATTATTAAATTAGATGTGATTGAAACAGTGTGAAAGCGGTTCAATGAAATGACATATTGAATCAGAGATGAAAAACATTTTAAAATGCTTACCTTTCATTAACCACCAATTCACTATTATATGTTGAAGAGGTCAAAGAGAAATGCCTGCACAAGTGCAAACAATGTATTGAGTGTAGTAAATAAAGCATTAAATACCTCCCTGCAAAATAGTAAAAAAAGAAAGGTCTGTTGAAGTAAGCAATAGAGCATTGAAAATGATGCATTTAATGGAAAATATATTACCATTTGAAATGGACTCAGCTGTTGTCTGTTAATTAGATGTCCTTGAGAGATAGAGGTTGCCTTCAAAAGCAACAATAGCTCTTTTCAACATGTTTCTATGGCTTCGCTACTTAGGCCGCCCCTTCCAGACTGTTCAAGGCAACCACTAGCCCATCTCCGGACCGCTCCTTTTATTGTCTCCATCATTTTATATCATTTAGAGTCACTCTCATTCTTATCTAGATATTTCAATTACATGGCTTCTTTGCCACAATGTAATTTATTGAATCACTGGTTTGCGGAGTATTATTGGTCTGCTGTGTTTCTGGGAAGGTTTCGCTGAGCACAGAAACTCCTGTTTTTTTTTTTTCATGGAAGGAAATGAAGCTGAAATTTTTTCTATGGTTCAATAACTCCATTTTTTTTTTTTTTAATCACAAACATTGTGATAAAAACAATACAATTCAATACAATTCTGAACATTCAGGATGCCTACCTTTTTAACTAAATATCCAAATTTATAATATGGACTGTTGGGAAAATATGTTAAAAATATTAAAGTTGTTCATGCGTAAAGTTTCCAGATGTAATGTGTAACATGCAACATTAAGCGTCCTTACGATTGACGGCTGCTATTCATCATCGTACTTATATTATATTGTACTGTATAACCTCAGTTACTTAGTTAAAAGTTACACAGTACTTTTAATGATGATGTCATGATGTTTCTCTGTTGTCCTCAGTCGTTTTTTCATCCCCGCGTAATTTACGCAGCTGTTTTGTGCTCCTGATTGTGTTTTCTCCAGTATATTTGAGTTCACCTGTGTCCCTAGTGTTTTTTTGGGATCCTCTGCATTTGCTCGCTGCGTTCTCAGTTTAATATTTTAATAGTTGTTACCTGGAAAGGCACCAGCTAGAAAATAAAGCTTCTTCTTCTGCTTATTTGAGATCGGCTGGTCTTGCCTTCTTTTACCAAGATGGTGAACCGTGGCAAGTACAATGACAAGTTTGGTTTGGAACCTTGTCTGTTTGTACAGCCGACCGCTCAGCACCACATGACCACTTTTAAAGTGAAATTAACTAAACAAAAGCAATATTAGGCTAACATTAGGAGTACATAGGTTGTTCTGAAGAATGTGAGGATCAGTAATGAACTATAACAAAGTCTAGTTTTGTGTAACAGCATACTATAATTTATGCTATACCCAGCATGAAGGGTATAGTATAGCATAATTTGTAATTAGCGTACATTATGTTATTATGGCTGTTGATTTTGACCTTAGAGGGGTGACAAACTGAAAAAATGTATATGTGCCATATTGCTTTAACTATTTGAAAGTAACATCAGCTGATGAACACTAAATTTAGTAAACAAGTTAAGTTTGATATCTTATATTTTTCCAACAATGACAGCAGCAGCCATATAGAAAACACTTTTCCATGTGTTATATTATTTAGTTTTTATTTTTTTAATGTTATTTTAAATATATATGTATATTTTTTATCATGCTAGGTTGGTGCTCTTGGGGGACCCCTGGTGGTGTGGGGGCTCTAAGCAGCCGCTTAACCCTGATAGCAACATATAGTAAACTCTTTCATAGTATAATCTGCCCTAATATAGCAAATTATAATACAGCATATTATACCATAGAATAATATAGTCCTGCGTAGTTGCAATACACAGCCTTGTATATTATAGCCTATAGTACATTGAACAATAGTTCAGTTTACAGTACCACAGTATACCAGAGAATACCACATTATAGTTTAGCACAGTCTACTACACTACAGTTAAGTTTTACTCGGACTAAAACTGACCTAAGAAAATAAGTACAGTCCTAATAAGGGATGTTCAAAAAAAAAAAAAATCACATTAACGTAGTAAGCAGGAAAAACTGCACACTGTAGCTGACGGTAAGCAGGTTACCTATTTGAACTCGTGTAAATCTCTTTATTCCCCGGCCGTACATTTTGCCGGGATGTTTTGCCGTTTGCATCAAGAACTAACTTTCCACCGGCGGAGTAGTGAGAGGAGAGACTTGACGCAGCAGTCTGGTGTGGATAAGAGGTTTCCCTTCCCAGAATCAGTAGTGCACAGAGCAGGTTAACAGTGCTGCGCCCAGGGAGATGAAAAAGCATAAATTAAAGTGCTCCCTCAAGGAGGGGAGGGAGATGTGGGGAGGTGCTGCTGGGTTACCGAGGCATTATCAGTGCCTGGGTGAGGAGCACACAGAGCTCAGTTTCATCCTCATGTTCTTTGTTAACACAAAGGGGGTCACCTCCATGTGAAAAGGGAAATATAATAACTCCGAGACCCTCGCACAATGGCAGACCGCTGACAAATTCTCACCTAATTCTGCCTTTACGGTCGCCGTGCCCAAACTTGGGCTCCTTTTCAGGAGGGGCGTCAAGGCTACGGCGATACAGCAAAAAAAAAAAGAAAAAAAAAGAATACAATATGTTCACTGATGAAAAATAAAGGACAAAAAAATAAAATAACACAAGCACACACATGCTCACTTGAGAAATGTTTTAATTATATACAAAAGAATGCAGCTAATAAAGGAGGGAATTAAGGCAAACGCTCTGAGCGATTGTGGGAAATTGGCCAAAAGGAAATGAGTTGCCTCACAACCTCTCTTTCTCTCGCTCTCTCTCTCTCTTTCTCTCTCTCTTTCTCTTCCTCTGTGTCTCTCTCCCTCTCTGCCATTAAAAAGCCTGCAACTTCAAGCAGTTTTTTAATCAGCTAAAAAACATATGTGGCTTTGCAGCTAAGACAGCTTGCCCAGGCGCTGATAAATGCCTATCACTAATTTGCATATGGTAGAAGCTACACTTTAATCAGAACCTCTAATCCCTGACGGTATTAATGTTTTTTTTTCTTCTCTCTCTCCCTCCTCATATAGTATCATGTTTGCTAATTCCAAAGTGATCAGCTCCTTGTATGCGTCTCTTTTTTTGTGCTGGCATAATGGCCGAGTTGAGAACTTCTGTTATCCTACTTTGGCACATAATTAGGACTACAAAGGGGGACAAATCGCGCTGAATGGGAACTCACAAAGAAGCGCTCCTTTCTTCAACCCCCTTCTCCTTCTTCCGCCGAGCTTTCGTTAACGGTCGTGTCACTTCACGCGCGGCCGCCAAAAAAAAAAAAGTGGGGGGGGGGATTTTTGCAGCTAAATCTTGACTACATGGCGACGCTTAAGAGTTCAGGCCCAGACACACAGAGAGGAAGAGAGAGGGAGAAAAAAAAAATCAAAATTTACCATGTAATTAAAATGTCTGTCACCCGTCGACGGGTTTAGAGGTTGGAGTTTCTCCTAAAAGTGGCACTCCAGGCTGAGAAGTATTCCCTCTTAATTACTTTGCTAAGCACCTTGCAGGGTACATATGTTTGACCTTATTTTCAGCTCTCATAAATATCTCATCTGCCGCAGCTACACAAATCTATTTTCTTTACGTAAGAAAAAGGCACAAAAAGTTATAGATTTCTTTTATTCTTGCTTCTTCTTTTGTCATTTTAAACGTTTTCAGATAACAGAAAAAAAAATACCCTTAATAAAACCAATGACCTCATTAACTCGGCGCACCTAGGAAGTAATTGTGAGGAAGCAATTGGCCCTTTGACCTAATCACTACTTGCATCCTCTGCCTTTGCGAAGTGTTTGTAAAAATCAACAATAAGTCTTCGACATTGCTGAGGAGGAATTTCTGACCCAGAAATGGTTTATCTCAACCTGGACGGAGGGCGTTGGAGCGTGAACGGCCGCAGCAAGCATCTCACTCGGATTTAAGGACAAACTTTGACCGGGCCTCTCCAAAACCTCCATTTTGTTTATTTTGAGCCACAAAGAGTGCTGGTGTGAATCAGATCAATGTCCTGCTGCGGAAAAAAGCAAAACAAAAACAAAATACAATTGAGTTTAAGGTCATGAACTGATGGCCAAACTCAAATAACGACGACTTGACCTGAAGCAGCAAATCCGCCCCAGGCTATCAACCTACCGCCTCCATGATTGACCAAAGGATGGTGATGATGATCTCTCTAGGAAGTTCACCTTTGATCTTGTAAATTCATATGATATTTTCCCCAAATTTAAGATCAATTTTAATGTGAAACTGATCTTTTGGTTGCCATTGATGAGCAGTGGTTTTTGCCTTTTCAACTCTGTAAATGCAATTTTTAACCAGTTTCTTTCACTGCCACAGACACACAAAAGGAAAAGAAGAACAAAATCTAAATTTACCAAGGATTTTTGGTCTAGTTTGCAGTGCAAATATCTTGGTACACTTGAAATAAGACAAACCAACTTATAAGTAACTTCTCAGCAAGATACAGAAGCTTGTTTAAAATCAATAAGTCCTCAATATTAATGTAAAAGTACTTTGGCAGATTATTTCACTTATAAGAAAATGTTCTTCTTATAAGTGTTTTTCCCGCCAGTGGAGGTAGTACTTTCTCATCAATATTAAGGATTTATTGGCCTAAAACTATGTAAACTTATAACTATATCTAGTTGAGACGTTTGTTAGTTTTATCTTATTTTAAGTGTGTTAAGATATTTTCAATAGAAATTAGACCAAAAATACGTGGAAAAATGTTGGTTTTTTTTCAGTGTTTTTATTGTTCATTGATTAACTTTGACCATAACTGAGACAAGTGAGGTTTGCGGTGCTTTAGATTACTTTCTGCAGTCTTAATTAAACCTCCTGGATGAGTTGTCGATGAGCTTATGGAGTAGTTTTGGTTGGCAGCGCCCTCCTGCAAAACGCCAGAGATGCCTTTATTTATTTATTTTTTCATTTTTGTGTCACAGCTCTCTCTACACTGAAAGAAGAAAAGAAGGTGCTCCTACTTAAATATATTATGGTAACTGGTCACAAGAAATCAGATTAAGTTTCTCCAAGTAAATGCATTAAGTTTGTCATGTTAGACAAACATAAATAACTTAATTTTTTCTTTTTTCAGTGTATGTTACCTTTGAAATTGCTTTTCAACCCATTCCAGACTGGTATGTGTATGTAAAAGGTAACAATTTTGTTTCTAATTTGTTCCTGAATTTTAGTAGAGTGCGGCACAATGTGTGGCTTTTTCTGAACTTTTGGCCTACTTCATGTTGTCAAACAGGTTCTATTCATGTGATTTCTTGATTCCATTATTCAGTGACTATATCACTGCAGAAGTAATTATTATTTTATTTTTAATTTAGAGAAAGAACTAATTTTTTCACAAAAACATCAGTTTATATAGCTATTACCTCTTATAAATGAAATTTTCTATTTACACGGTTTATATTTTGACATTAAAATCTCTTTGCTTTTAAATGTGACAAAGCAAACACAGAAGAAATCACTTTGTCACGGCACTGTAGTTCTTTTTTTTTTTAAGGACTACGGCCTTAAGTTTTGGGTCATGACGCTGAAAGAGGGGAATTAAAAATGAAAGGAAAAAGAAATGGAACGTCAACTAGGTACACGCGACAGCTGATTTATACAATTCATTTGGGCCATTACTTTTCATTAAAGATCAAATGAAATGGGTACTTACTTACTAAGAGGCCTTTGGGGAGCTGAATTGCAGAGAAGAAAGAAGATTAAACTTTACATTCAGCCCCAAATTTAATTCAGAAGTAATCAATCGCATAATGGGCCAGCAACTGTAGCCGGGGTGATTGAAATGAAATTACCATATTTTTAATCTTAATTTTCCACACTGTTTATCTGACACTGTCAATATAAAATACAAACAGATAATGAAATAGCATTATATTGACACTACAATCATCTCTCGAGCAGCCCTCTGTGATTAAACCGCTGGAATGTTTGATTACATTTTGTTGGCTGACATTACAAATGACACGGATGCTTCGCCGAGACTTGCTGCCGGCTGGAAAATGAGCCTATCCATCAAGGACTCCTGGCAGCTTCTCCCCTTCCAGTCGATGGCTACTGCCAACGGTCTGGGCACCCTTCTGTCAAGCCGTTTAGCACCCGAGGAGAGGGGAGGGAGGCCGCCGTGGTCGGGCTGTTCGGGGGGAGAAGAGAGGTTGAAAAAGATGGAAGGAAAGGGGAGGGTGGGGAAGTGTTGAGACGAGTGATTCACGGCCCCTTTGCTCTGCTAATGATACAAAAGCAAAGGAGCCACACAGAAGGAGAGAGAAAAATGTCTCAGGCAACATATCGCCCATGCAGGTGTCTCCTGGCGTACCATAAAGGGACCATAAAGCCCTCACAATGCAAGGCCCACAGTCTGCAAATCAACAGCCAAACTGCCACCCTGGATTAGGTCTGCTCTGCAGTCATCAAGGCCTGTCCACTCCCGTACGCGGCGGCGTGAATACCCTAATTACTTTTTAAGAGGCTTCATCAATTATTGGAAATTTGCGAGGAAGTTCAGCGACGCTCGAAGTACTTTTTTTGCTTGTTTTCTTGGTACCTACTTGAACACTTAGCAGATGATTTTGGGGGAATGTTTGACTCCATGAATATTTATGGAGCTTTATGACTGTTGGGCTTTACGACATGCAACCCACAAACATACACAGCACATGTACTGCTGTGATGGGAACTAGCTGGTGCTTCAGACAATAATGTAAAGTGTTCTGCTAAAGTATTCACACCCCTTAAACTTCATAAAATGCTGCCACCTCAGAAATGCATCTCTAAAGGGGAAATATTATGTAAAATAGACTTTTTTTTTAGCTTTTTGTCATGTTATATTTCCTCATAAAAAACATACCTGCAGTGTTGCCTTAATTCTTTAATGCATGTTTAAGAAATCCTTTAATCTCCATGGAAACCATTCAGCTGGGCAAAACACCTGGGTTGACCTAGCTTCGCCTTCGAGACGCAGCTCCTCCTCTGGACTGCAGTTTCCACGTTAATAGAGGAGCCATGTTGTGATGACTTCTTGAAGGTGGAGTTTCATAAAGAACAACTTCTTAAAGAGACAGAGGCCCTATTTCAAGGTGTTCAATTACAAAGTCAAATTATTTTTAAGTTTTTTTTTTTTTTGATGTATACTGCATTTTTATAACAACTGAAGGTAACATAGTCACTTGACCTCTATAAAATGGCACTATGTGCCTGGGAAACACATAATACTGCCCCTTTATTGTACTATATTTGGGTTTTTGTGTAATAGATGAACAAAAAGAAGCAGATGATTGCGTTGGAAAAACAAATGTTTTCAAAAGTGTTTACAAGCTAAATCTGAAATTTTTATTTCAGATTTAGCTTGTAAACACTATAAGGCATTACCTTATAGAATCACCTTTTGCTGCTATTAAAGCAGCAAATCTTTTGAAATATAATTTTTGCCAGGTTTGCACATGTATTCACTGAAATTTGTGTATTCTTCCTCACAGGTTATCTTAAACTCAGTCAACTTATATAAAGAGTATTTGAACATCAAATTTCTTTTTTTTTGTGTTTTTTTCATTCCCTTTTCTTTAACCCTCAGTTTTCAAGTTGGTGCCACACACTTTTTTTTAGCACATTTGAGTCTGTCCTTGGGGTGCCACCTTATCGTGCTGGAGGGATTTGAGTGTCCCAATGATCCCAGGAGTTATGCTGTCTGGGGCTTTATGCCCCTGGTAGGGTCACCCAAGGCAGACAGGTCCTAGGCGAGGAACCAGACTAAGTGCAGCCTGAAGACCCCTTTGATGAGAAATAACTTTGGACTTGGTGTTCCCTCGCCCTGAGTAGGGCCCGGGTCACCGGGGCCCCACTCTGGAGCCAGGAGGGGGGGCAAGATGGCGAGCGACTGGTGGCCAGGCTTTTACCCATGGTGCCCAGCTGGGCTCAGCCCAAAGAGGAAACATGGGTCCCCCCTCCCATGAGCCCATGCACCCATTTTAGCTCAGGTGCAGTGTGTGATGGGTGGCGGCCGAGGGAGGGGACCCTTGCGGTCTGATCCCCCGTTGCAGAAGCTGGCTCTTTGGACGTGGAATGTCACCTCTAGTGGGGAAGGAGCCGGAGCTGGTGTGTGAGGTTGAGAGGTTCCAGCTAGGAATAGTCTGTCTCACCTCAACACATGGCTCTGGTTCGGGAACCAGTCTCTGTGAGAGGGGCTGGACATACTTCCGCTCTGGACTTGCCCAAGGTGAGAGGTGTCAGGCAGGAGTGGGCATACTTGTTGCTCCCCATCTCAGTGCCTGTACTTTGGGGTTTACCCCGGTGAATGAGTGGGTACCCTCCCTCCGCCTACGGGTGGGGGCACGGGTCCTAACTATTGTTTGTGCTTATGGGCCGAACAGCAGTTCAGATTACCCACCCTTCTTGGAGTCCTTAGAAGGGATACTGGAGAGTGCCCCCCCTGGGGACTCCCTTGTTCTGCGGGGGGACTTCAATGCTCACGTGGGCAATGACAGTGAGACCTGGAGGGGCGCTGTTGGGAGGAATGGTCCCTCCGATCTGAACTCGAGTGGTGTTGTATTGTTTTACTTCTGTGCTCATCATGAACTGTCCATAACAAACACCATGTTCAGGCATAAGGGTGTCCATATGTGCACCAGGATACCCTAGGCCGCAGTTCGATGATCAACTTTGTCATCGCATGTGGCTCAGGTGGTTGCTGAGGCAAAAACTCGGGCTTAGGAGGAGTTTGGAGGGTCCATGGAGAAAGACTTCCGCATGGCTTCGAGGCGATTGTGGTCCACCATCCGGTGTTTCAGGAGGGGGAAGCAGTGCAGCACCAACACTGTTTATAGTGGGGATGGTGTGCTGCTGACCTCTACGCGGGATGTTGTGGGCCAGTGGGCAGTATACTTCGAAGACCTCCTCAATCCCACCAACATGCCTTCCATTGAGGAAGCTGAGCATGGGGACTCTGGGTGGGGCTCTCCAATCTCTGGGGACGAGGTCATTGAGGTGGTTAAAAAACTCCTCGGTTGCAGGGCCCTGGGGGTGGATGAGATTCGCCCAGAGTTCCTTTAAACTCTGGATAGTGTAGGGTCGTGTTGGCTGACGCGACTCTGCAATATTGCATGGACATCGGTGGCAGTTCCCCTGGATTGGCAGACTGAGGTGGTGGTACCCCTGTTCAAAAAGGGGGACCGAAGGGTGTGCTCCAATTACAGGGGGGTCACACTCTTAAGCCTCTCTGGCAAGGTCTGTTCATGGGTTCTGGAGAGGAGGGTCTGTTGGATAGTCGAACCTCAGACTCAGAAAGAGCAGTGTGGTTTTCGTCCTGGTCGTGGAACACTGGACCAGTTCTACACCCTCAGCTGGCCTGGGAACGCCTTGGGGTTCCCCTGGAAGAGCTGGTAGAAGTAGCTGGGAAGAGGGAAGTTTGGGCCTCCCTTCTTAATTTGCTATCTCTGCAACCCGACCTCGGATAAAGTGGAAGAAAATGGATGGATGGAGTCTGGACTTTAACAGGACCATTTTAGCTCATGAATATGCTTTGATTTAAAGCATTCTGTTGTAGATGTGGCTGTAGGTCTGACGTTATATCAGACATATGAAATTAAAGATGTAAACATATTTTCCTAGTAAAACTCAAAGCCATGTTTTTTTCCATCTCAGGTCAGTGAAACCAAAAGAAACACTAGTTTGTTTTTTTTCCCTGCTCGTTCCTTGAAGCTAATCTCCCACATAAACAGAGAGGATGTCTGCTGTGTACATCCATTGGATGTTTCTTGTGTTGAACTGTGGGAACTCGGCTAATCTAGCCAACCACCTGTAGAGGTGACACAGCATTCTCAGTGGAGATGAAGTGCCAACCCCGGGAAGTGTTCTTATCCGCCGCTGGAGTTTGTGTTAATGTTGTGGAAGCCTTTGAAATGTTTACAGAGGGATTTATTCACACCGATAGATATCCCACATCAACACCAAAAGGACATTTTCCCCTTTTTTAATGACAAGCCAACACTGTCACATAAACACAAAGTTGCGTGATATAAATTGGAGGCAAAGCATCTATCGCGACTGAAGGACGGCGACGCTGGTTGATGTGGGAGCGCGCCGCCATCACTGCCGTCCTCTTTTCAACAGATCGAACCTTGAGTATGAATGAGGCTCATACCAGACTACAGCTACCACTGTCACCAATATTATTGCTGATGAAGATAAATGTCAGTACTGTGAAGTGTAAGGCATGGTATTTGTAAGTTATCAGATTTATTCAACCACACTATTGCAGAATCCATTTAATATTGTCAGAAGGGGGGAAGCATTGATTTATGGAGATGTATCAAAATGTTTCTTTTTCGGAAATTTATGGTAAACACATTTACTTGCCTCACAGAGACATTACAACTACAACTAAATTTAACAAAAAAGAAAAGGCTAATTACATCTATCACAGCAGTGTTGTTTATCAAGAGTCCTACAGAATAATGCGCCGCGGCGGCACATTAGAAGCGACAGATTGTAGTATTTGTGTCATCAGTGGTATCAGCGGTCCTGAAGGTCAGACTGATAAGGCTGAGGATTTCTACCTTTGGATTGCATTGTGCGCCGACCTTCAGACCCCCCCTGAAGTCGATCAAACCGGTATAACAGCTGCTCCACCACAGGACAGCCAGGTTCAGAGAGATGGGGAATAAGGAAGGATCAGTGCTTAGGCTGGAACCTGGTGAGGCGAAGCCACACAACATGGGGAATTATTTAGGTTGGACAGCCACAAAAAGCAGACTGGCTGCCCCTGTAACTTTGTGCAATATCTTTCTGATGTCATGCCCAAGCATCTCACTGGCCTCTTATGTGCTTTTCATTTACATTTCTATTGGTTAAAGTTTGGTTAACAACCTTTATTAGACATAAAAAGAAATCTACTTTAGTTTCTTGAAAAATTGTGTTGTACAATTGTCAGCAAATATGAGACTGGAGTGACTACTGGTGTCCAAGGTGCACCAAGGCTTTAAAAAGTTATACGTTCGAAAGTTCAAAACATTCTATCACAGTGTTCCTATGATTCAGAGTTCTTTTAGGCTACATTTACATGAGACCGCTAACTGGAAACTGCCCTTATTTTCAGAATATTGATTGGGAAAAATTTTTCTTATGTAAATACTTTAAAATTAAAGGATCTATATTAGATATTTATTTTTTTTAAACTGTAAACACATATATTTTTACATCCCATTTTTATGTCCCCGCTGAGATCCGGACCACAGAACTCCTAATTGGAGTTTGCTGGTGCAACAAATGAATAAATATATTTGACGTAATAATCCTTAGTTGGTTACAGTAGGTTGTCTCATGTCCTGAGCCTTGTTTTTTCTGGATGTTTCCTCCTGTTTAGTCTGAGTTGTTCCTTTCCGCTGTCGCTTACTCAAGAAGAATTGCTGCAAAAATGCAGACTTTAGATGAATTATATGCATTTATGTACAGTGCACCAAGATCAAATTTATTTTGTTGCTATATAAATAAGTTGAACTGATTTAAATTAATTGTTAGAGCATGTTATACATTATTAATTAGCTGCCATAATGTGAAATCATGGAATTTTCACACAGTTATTCTCTTAAAATCTCATGCCCACCCATATCCATATAAACAAGATGCAACAAGGGCATAAATACAAATGATTGAATAAGTGTGTATATCCTGCTAAATGGAGAAAAATGTTCAAATGCAGGGAAATAATGTCTTATCCACTGAAACTCATTGTTGCCACTTGTTAAATCAGTAAAGACTTTCTTTGTGAATACATAAAGAAGAAAAGCTCTCCTTTATGAAAACTATATGATTGCTCTTTAAAAGGCCTTGTCTGGCCACAGGGCAATAAGTAAGTAGGTATCTTCTTTGACATGAATACTGAAGCAGACGATCTTTTCATTGCAACATGCACCTGGTGGAATTTTATGTTAAAGGACACAACAACTTTTGTTATTTTTTTCACAATTAGAGAAAAATATTGGCACTGCCACATGTAAGTCAATGGATTATGTTAAATTTTGTTTTCTTATTCTTAAGAATCAAATGTTTATACTTGTCAAATAAATAATTCCATGTGTAACTTGTGGATAATTGCACATTTTTCAGATCCTATTGCATCCTAACAGTAAGATTATAGTTTCTTACGCTGGTCCACAAATGGCGAAGACAAAAGTTGTGAGGAAATGCCGCAGTCAGTTGGTTGTTCAACAATCATTGAATCCATTTTCTAAAACGATAGGTTTTATTTTGAGTGTTGACTACCCAATCAACCCCCACTGCTTCCGTCAATACATAATCGTTGTGATTGTGTATTGACTACCCAATACTTAATCACAATACAATACTTTGACCTTTTAGAATTCTAAACACTTTCTCTTTTATGGCCAAACATGCCATCAGTCCATCAGTTTGTGAACGTTCCATTTTGACAGAAATATCTATTAAAAGGGGGGCGTCCTGATTTTTAGTTTTTTTTTCACATTGAAGTATGATAATGTATTTGTTGCATGTACAGTACTATCTTAATACTGGAAATATCCCTGGTTAATTTGTAATTACCAGGTCTGTTAAAGCTACGTCAGTGATTCCTGTGAGATAATGTGTGACGAAATAAATACAAACTGCCACAATTTTCTCTCTGCAAATTCAATCTGCCATGGAACACAAAAATAAATGGATTCATCAATAGCTTTGTGAAGATCGATTTGAAACTATTTATAGGATGAATAGGGGATAAACCCCCTGGAATTTAAATCCGATTTGCAAATTGAGGTCTCGTTCCTCCGTTGTTTCTAATAAGTGTTCGCACGGTTCACCGTGCTTTCTACTTCCTGTGATTTCAGGCAGAGATGAGGCTGATAACTAGCACCTTCCAACAATAGCGTCACATCTGTTCGCCATTCTTAATGATCTTTCTTTCACATTTGAAGAAGCCGCTCCTCATCACAGAAACGCGCGTTGCGTGTCACGATCGTTTAGGAAAGACCAACAGGGATGGGAGAATGAGAAATACAAGTGGAGAAGAACTCTGTCAGAGGAGTTTGATTTATTGTACAGGTTCAGATGTTGCTGCATATTAGATTAGGCTCACTAATGTGATGCATGTCTCGCTTCATTTTTTTCACAAGCAGCCTTAAAGTTATTTTTTAAATTTCCATTTTAGGATCAGGGTCCTCTAGGAATCTCTCAGTCAGGCAGACACTTACACATAGACCATAAACACACTTTATTTTTTTCTGTGAAGTTAAATCATTTGTAATGTGCTGGTCTATACTTTAGATAGAGATTAAAAAGGCAGTAGCCCAGGACCCCCATTTTTGAGGAGGGTAGGGGGATTTCATATATTGAAATAGATATGGTTCAATTGAACCATATATATTTTAATATATGCGTGTTTTGCAAACATTGTAGTTCAACTCAGGCCCAAATTAGGTGACGTGTTTTAATATCTTCATATAAACAATATTCAAGTGTTGGAAAATTATGAAATTAAAGTCAAATTCTTTGGGAACAACATGGAGTCAAAGCACACTGCCCTGCACCTTTTAGGCATTCCTCTGCTTCAGCACACATGATTTCAGTCGATGGCTGATTAACAGGGTTTTGCTGAATTGCAATCATCTGCGTATAAAAGCAGGGGAACATCTAAAACACGTAGGTCAGTGTGCTTCGAGGGCCAAGGTTGGGAAACACTGGACTAGAGGATGTATTAAGCCTACCATGCATCAATTCATACCTGCTGATGTATACACGCGTTGCAACGTGACGTCCCAAGCACAAGAAACTGCTTCCTGACGACTCCCATTGGTTTTAGTTGTCAAGTTGTCAGCATAACATGCTGAATCTTAAATGTGCATGTGATATATATAAAAGCAAATGAGACGCAGGACTTTGCTGTTTTTTTAAACACTACTACAACTAGGTAACAAGGTCCAAGGTTATCACATTTCACTGGTCAGGAAAAAGTCTGAATTAAAAAGAAATGGCAAGGGAGAGGGAAGTAGGTCAGTTATGCTAGATTGACTTTGACAACTTTAACATGTAAATATGCTGTGGAAAAAAGGCAACCAACACACCAACTCTCTGACAGACCATCAGTAGAGAAGGTTTTTAAATGAGCTAATCAACCCCCACTGCTTCCAGATGATCACTTATTAATAATCGCAAAAATAAACATCAAGCCTGAAAATGTACTGCCGTAACACACGATGTTCTGTATTGAAATGTATTGAAATGTGTGGGTGTTTTATGGTGTTGAATCCTGATAGACTTGTGGATCTGTAGTCAGTCAGTTGCTATGGCAACAAATCTGTGTGCAACATAGCCGACACGGGGTGATATAGAAAAAAAATTCATTTCAATTCATTTTACCGGAATCATTTTACCGCGGCAATACTGCTATTGATGGCAAGTAAAAGAAAAATCTTTTTTTGCTTTGTAAGCTTGTGTGCATGGGCAAAATTTCCGATTGTCATTTGCATCAGTAGAATAATTTTTCCTTAGTGGAGAGGGAACCAAAACTGACTCCAGCCCAGGGGCCGACATCCTTTTAAGTCCGGCCCTGGTATCATAGAGCCATAACCTTAACTCTGTTGCAGATGGATGCAACACTAACCATTATATTTATGTGTTTATGATGTTAACGATGGCACTTGACAAAATGTAATGTCTATTTTCACGTCTGTTGACTGTATGATATTTGTCCAAGTTTTCACGATGTAATTCACTGACTGAAGAACTGACTTCCTGACTTCTTCTCACGCTTCGCGCCATCAACCTTTCCAGGGACAGAATCCCACAAAGTTCTGCAGCCTTTCTCATATATATGGTCATGTTTACATGACTGCCCAAGCTTATTTAAGACTTTTTTTTTTTTTTTACCAAACCCATATAATAAGGAGGAATCTGGGGGACATCTATATTTTAAAGGAACTCCACATTTTACATATAAAAGTGGCATCCAGCGATTGTAAGAACGTAACACCTAACTTGACTCTTGATGATAAGGTCAGACATCAGCACAGTGGGTCAGAGTCATTCATTCAAACCTTCACCCTCCACCAGTCCTCTTGTATAAATGATCTTTTAAAATATCTTCACATTGAAACCTTTTCTGAACCGTTGCAACCTGGTAATGGCAGCTGCTTTGAACCCGTCACCTCCACAGCATCTCAGAAATATGTAATTCCCTCATCATTTCACATCTTTGACATGCTGCAGCCTCTTCCTACATCCACTTGATGCTGTGTAACCCTTGCCCCTCAGTGGTCGCATCTCTTCAGTCTGTTTTACCCTTTTAGAAATCTTTTACTTTAGACCACAGAAAACAGCCTTGCTGAAATATACTTTTGCCTTAAAGTTTTTTTTCCTGCATAGCACTGGAATGTAATCCTACATTCATTCAAGGGAAGTATGTCTTTTCCCCTCAGTCCGTTGTCATTTTGTGCTTTGTACAATGCAATCAAAAGGTTTTAATCACCCTCTCCTCCTTAAAGGTGTCTTTTGTTTCTTTTTTTTCCCCCTCCAGATATCAAACTTAAATGTTTGAAATCTTTAAACAAATTTTAATATCAGTCATCCAAAGCATGTATAAGATGCAGTTTCAAATAATTCCCATTCCTCCGTTGGAAAAGCCTTCAAAGTCAACCTGATCCTGTGCCAAATATCATGCCATATTTGCTAACGGGGTGGTATTATATATTTTCCAGGCACATATTGTCATTTTATAGCACAATCAAGTAACTGTTACAGTTACTTTCATAACAACTGAAGGTATTTATCAAACATAAAGAAATTTGACTTTGCAATTTTATCCTTGAAATCGGGCCTCTGTCTCTTTAAGAAACTGCTGCTCTTTCTGAAACTCCGCCTTCAGCATGTTGTCACAACAACATTTCTGTCAGGAAACATACATGAAAGAATCAAAGCAGCACTCCAGGTATGTTTTTGTTGAAACAATAACTTTACAACATGATAGAAAAGTTGATTTTACATAATAAAACAAATTAGAAAAATCATAAACTACATGATTTATCTAAACTTTTAAGCTCAATTTCACAAAAGATCACCGAACATCACAAGCACTGCTATTGCTTGTTATTTATGCCTTTGTTTCTTTAAGATTATGGATGTTTGTAGTCATGATACACCTGCCAGAACAAACCGTCCTCGGGCCGTCTGCAGGTTGTACAGAATGTTGCTGCCATACTCCCGACCAGAGAAAGCGCCAAAGTCTCTTGTCACACGGCTCTTAGTCCTGCTACATTGGCTCCCCATTCACTTTAGAATATGTTATAAAATGTGTTCTTACTTACACAATTTTGAATGGAGATACATATGGGCACATCTGAGAACCTTTAAATCCAAGTGTCCCTAAGTTCCAGAGGTCATGTGACCAGGCCCTGCATTACCTCCAGTATTCTGAGACTTCAGCCTTTCGAGTTTGCGTTCTGAGGAAGCAACCACAGATCAAATCTTTTTAAAACATCTTTTGCTTAATTATGTGGATGTACTAAAATTCAAGGATTTAATTTTTCTTATGAGCAGCATTTCAGATCCATGTCTTGAAAGGTGCTATGCAAATAGCGTCTTGCATGCCTACTCATTTACTCATTGACAAGATGAATGCAAACTTTTACCTCACCTAGACTGAAATAGATTTTGTAGCAATGAATTTTATGTTGTGTCTCAAAGTGTTAAGAATTCAAAATCAATATATTCCTGTTCTGTGAATGCGGCCATTGTTTCTTTCTTTGAGACTCAATTCAGCCCAAGGACCACAATAATGTATTACAGGGTCATGAATTAACATTGCTTGCAGCATCATTCAACCATTGAAACTGTATAATATGAGAAGAACTGAATCAACTGAAAGGATGAAACATGATGACACAGGTCATCCTTCAGCGAGGCTCACATCATGTTTGTCCTGATGCAGTTGATGTTTTTCTTTTTCATTTTTTTCCCAACAGCTTGCTGAAAGCAGTCTAATATAATTTTTTCTTTGCCTACAAAGAAAAATTCAGCATTTTTTAGAAAGGTTCTATTCACCGCAAACAGACAAGGACGTTGTGTTGCAAACACAGGAGACTTTGTTAGTCCTACAAAAGTAATGTTTTAAAATAATAAAACGCAACATTCTTCACACTAAGCACATTAATCTCATACCTACAGAGCACATTTTTGTAATAAGCATATTATTTTGACACCAGTATGGGTAATTGATTCAATATAAAAATTTATTATAATCATGTTAGGTACTTTTGTTTTACATTTTTGTGATCAGACCGTTACACGGAGAATCACATAACAGCCCATACATGTCCATTATTTTTCAGTCACAACCAACCTTGATTGACAGTTTCAACTCATGATGAACATTTGATGTTCAATCACTTATTGAACATCGAATGTTATTGTTGTGCCAAAAATAGGAATTTGGACAACTTGAAAAAATAGTAAGAGGTCATCAAAGTAAACAGGTTTGGCCAATAGATAAATCCTGGTGATTCACAGAGATAGTTAAAATATGAGTCACTTACCTGAGTATTTTCTGATTGACAGTTTTTTTTTTTTAAATGGTGATAGAAAAATCTGAATTGCAGTCCGTCATTTTGACAGATTACAATTCACACCCCTGACCTATTGGCACAAACATTTTTAATTTTACAAACAGAGTACGTCTCGCAGGTAACTAAATTAATTAAAAAAAATTCCCATTTGAGTATCATCTCTGACATGGAGTAAATATGTCTCACAAACCTGGTAGCTGGCATGCTGAAAAGTTATGGACAGGAGGTTTTTGAGAGTGTCTGGTGCAGATAAATCAAGTGCTTGTGTTCAGAAAACACTTCAATTGGAGAAAATGTTCCCTGATTTCAAAACTTTGTCTGAAATGGTGCTTGTAATCCCAGTCTACAAGCAGTGGAGCACAGATTCATCCACCAGATCAACATCGAAACCCTGAGGCATATGATTACCCACAACTCAGGTCCATGCTAACCAGCAGGAAATAGCATTCAGACCGTTTATAATTTAAGTGTAACTGCTTAGTTTAATTGTTCACACGTAGATCCTGGGCCCATAGTCAGTGGTATTTGTCACTGCGGAGAAAATATCCACACATTCATTTGGTTGATGCGTGATTGTTCTTGTTGAATGTTTTTTAAATCAGTGTTTCCCAATCCTGGTCCTCAAGGCACACTGCCCTGCATGTTTTAGGTGTTTCTTTGCTTCATCACAGGTGATTTCCAATTAGCAGGTCTTTGCTGAACTGCAATCAGCTGAATGAGGTGCATTAAAGCAGGGAAATTTCTAAAACATGCAGGGCAGTGTGCCTTGAGGACCAGGATTGGGAAACACTGATTGAAAATTTAAGTCAACTGAATGTCTTCATTTTAAAAACTGATGATAGAAATAAAAGTAGATTATGATGGAATTTGTTTTGACCCAGTCGGTGAACAAAAAAGTCCAGCACAACCTCTGAGTTCATAAGTGGAATAACAAAATATTTCCCAGTTGAATTCCAGCTAGACTTATCTGCTCTCATTTAGAGCACAATCAACTCATGTTGGGCCAAGATCAGTTGTTTTAGAGAAAACAACTCATGTGATTCAGGTTTTTGATTCAGGTTCTCATGTGGCCTCAGCATGGGTGGGAAAAGTGTTAACTGTGTAAATGAACAAATTATGCATCAAAACATTGAAAGTGTATGATGCAAAAATGTATCTATAAGCCTCATTTAGTAATTCTGAAAAACTAGCATGCTAACGTCATTCTAGTATTGTCACAGTAAACAATATTGTTTCAGCTCATGCCAAATAATTCTATATCCCCCAGCCCCCGTGTTGTTTTCAAACTTATGCCACATATTCTCCAACTTAATGCGAAGCACAAATTTTACTCAGCTGTCAAACTTTACCATTGTTTTTGTAAAGAAACATTAGCAAGCTAGGATTAGCGCTAAGATGAGAGCACTGTTCTGCTGTTATTGTGACCCAACAAAGCAGCCTGTGTGACTGTCGAAGCTCGTTGTGGACAAAAGTCAAAGTTGCACTCCAACCGTTTTGTCAGAATTCCAGCAAACAAGGCAGAGCTAGCTGAGGGACAGCAGCCGCCGAGGAATCACGCCACCTGTTGGAGGACAATGTGGCTTTTACATAAAAGTGAGACAGACCTCCCCTGCTCCCTCCTCATTTAGTCAAGGCGTAACCTTTCCCCCCACCCTCACTCACCCGCCCCCTTCAAAATGCAGCAACTCTTTCCAATTGAGCTGTTGTTGCTGCCATTGCTATTGGCTTTCAATAAGGCACAGGGTTATCAAAGAGTGAAGGAGAAATTGCCTTGGCTCTGCCGTAGCCCTGATTGCGCTATCAGAGCCGTCAGGGAGGTTCTTTATAAAGGGAGGGCACAGGGGAGAGCGAGGTGGCGGCTGGCGTTGCCCCCCTGATAAATCAGCGCGTCGCTGGCAGCCGCCGCTTAGTGCAGCCAGGCAGCAACCGAGCGCCGCAGTTCAGGGTCGCTACTTGGCAAGCCCCCCTCTCAAACGGGGCGGGGGGCTGTCTGCACCCAACCGCAGACCACATCGCTCCCACCGCTGCCCTTGTCGAGGTTTGTTTGTTTATCCATGACCCCCCTCCAGAACCCCGCCCCCCCCCCCCCCCCCAAACCCACTCACAACAAACAATATTGTTTCAGACCATGCCAAATTATTCTGCCCCCCCTGTTCTCTTTTTTCTAACTTATTCCGCACATTTTCCAACTTCATATATTAAACTAGAAAACTGAATTCGAAACATGCATCCACTTTGTTTCCATTATTTCTATGTTTGTCCCGCCGAACAACAAAACAAAATTAGTCCAAATAAAAAGTATCAATACTCTCAGGGAAAAAGGGAACAAAAGCTTCTATTTTTTTCTCTTCATTTGTATTTGGCAAGTTTGATTTTGTGACAAAAAGAGCATCATTCTGCTTATGGAGAGAGATTTTTAGGTTTTCACAACATGGAGAGATTTATATGCATTTTAATATGACAACAATCCAAAGATGAAGAACTGTGGTGGGAAATGGACTTCATTGAGAAACTTTTACAAGAACTAAACACCATAAGATTGAAATATCTGTACTCACATATAAACATACATGTTCTTTTTTTGTTGTGTATTATGTAACAAAGGAAAATACAAATCACAAGTAAAAAAAAAAAAAAAGATTTTTAAATGTTTAATATATAACTTCAAAAACATGTATGGACAATGATGTTATAAATGATTAAAAAGAAGCTCATATATAAACAGTAAAATAACCCTTAAAAAAAAAATCCTGCCATATGGAAGAGAAATTATGCCACCGTTAACATTTCTCATAAATTTATCCCCTTCATCTCCAATTGGATGCTGGAGTTTATAACCCCTAATAAAACTCCTGATTTGTTGTGCGCTCGAGTGTTTGCTTGATAAGGCTGCAGCACAATCATCACTTTCGGGACCTGCGCCTCCCTTCCTCCCTCCCTCTGGTCCCCCATGGCCGTTTCTGTACTTGTCTTCCAAAGAAAGCTCAATTTTAATAGTCCAAGCTGATAAAATTAAATGAAATTAAACGACCAGAGAATGGGGATGACTGGGGAGGGGGGGGCAGGGGTGAGAAAAAAATATATTACATACATATAATTTGACCTTCTCTATTCCAGGTGCAGTGGGGTTAATGCAAATCTTCAATGCTGCAGCTTTAGATTGCCATTAGTGTTCAATTACACTCAGTTAAACAGGCAGCACCATTGCCTCTCCGGTTTGATTTAGGTAATGATTAATTTCCGATCTATACTGTCGCGCTTCAGCCTTCTAATTTCCACCGCCACCAGGAATAGGTTTGATGTTGCACAAGTCCTCAAATTTTCTAATTGGATGGACACGAATATAGAGGTACATGCCATTAAGAGTGTGTGGCTGCAGCGCTGGGACTGTGACGCCATCAAGAGACCAGCACATCTGTAGCGCCGCGAGTGTTAAGAAATCGCACAGTTTACTCGTGTAAATTGTCGCGTTAATATATGCATTGGCCCGACCACGCTTACACTAAATGTAAGAGATGTCTCGTCCGGCCGTTTTCAGCAGAGCTGTGCTTGATATGCGTTAAAGAGAAATTGTGACATTTTACTTGTGTGTGTTTGGTGTGTATGTGTGGCCTCCCAGGGTGTAGATGTAGATTATTAGTCCGCCGACCAAAACTGGACCTGGATTTTTTTAAAAAAACAAACAAAAAAAAGAATTCTGCTTTTTTATAATCTTATAAGTAGGAGTTCTGCTGCACAAATTACTTTGTGCATCAGAGCACTTTCCACTCTATGCTTTTGGCTCATTTGACAAAATGTTTGGACAGAACTGTGCTAAAATCTTAACCGTTAACGTTAATACCTAAGAAGCTCTGAACACACAACAGCCACATGGCTAAAAGTTAGCTTACTTAGCATTAGTCGCTAGGTAGCCGGACGTGGGAGGATTCTCGTTCTGTTTCTTACTGAATCTGGGCAGGACTCAAACATTTTCAAAAAAGCTTTTCTTTGCCACTTGCAAATTCACAAAATACAACTTCTTTTAAAACTTTAATGGCTGAAAGATTGTTTTCAAATCAAATTAAATAACTAAACAATATTACTGACAGTTTACTGTCAAATTTGCTAACTTTTTTTTTGTGCTTACGTCACTGACTGTAATATTTGCATGTTAGCTAACAGTTTCATCCCTATAGGTACGTATGTTTCAACAAGTGACAGTGAGTCTTTCTAAAAGAAGTCGTTAGCATGCTAGCGGCCGGGACTGTGTCCGGCCACACAGTTACCCGCGCCGCCGCCTCCTCCTCTTGAGCCTTGAAGCCAGGGGACGCGTGCAGGTGGGAGGGTGGGGGGGAGGGGGGCTTTTGTGTGTGCGGTACGGGGGGCCGCAGATGCCATTCCCCAGAGACACAGTGGAGGTTAATGATCTCTCAGCCCCCGCTAAAATAAATAAATCATTTCCAGGCAGGAGCCTGCATAAATCTTCACTCAAACGGCGATTTGCTGGAGCGAGCACCACCAGTTGCTAATGACTGTGTTTTTTGTTTTTTTTTCTCCCCTCCACCTCTCTTGATTGCCCAAGGGGATAAACTGTGACACAGATGAGTTCCCTCACTTACACCCCCCCCCCCCCCCCCCCCCCCCCCCCCCCCCCCCCCTCTGGGCTTTTTATTTCCCCGGTGTTTGTATGGGGGCGAGAGGGGGGGGGGAGGGGGCGGGTTGGGGCGGGGGGGGGGGTTGTGG